>CAUYRH010016606.1:0-92456 GCA_963574655.1 Perodicticus potto | reverse complement strand
GGCTGCAACCAAAAAATGGCCGGGCGTTGTGGCGGGCGCCTGTAGTCCCAGCTACTTGGGAGGTGGAGGCAGGAGACTCGCTTGAGCCCAGGAATTGGAGATTGCTGTGAGCTGTGATGCCATAGCACTCTATCCAGGGTGACAGCTTGAGGCTCTGTCTAAAAAAAAAAAAAAGGAATAGATGTGCTGGCTGTTGAGTGCCATGTTGACTTGCATTGGGAAAATTAATTTGAATTGTAGATCTACAGTTTCCATATTATGAAGCCAGTGAGTGACTTTGTTCTTGTTGTCTCTGTCTTTCGTGTTAGAGATAAATTATCTAATCCGTGAAGATGACTCTTTGAATATGAGTCTAAATTTGATTAGCTACGATTTCATGACAAAGTTTTGCTGTATGTTTACAAGTGATATTTTTAAGCCCCCCCTTTTGTGTATTGCCCTTCTTCATCTGATTTTTTCTTTTAAAATATTTTTCTACACCTTATGTAGTATAGGAATTTATTTTTTAAAAGTTGGGGCATTATTTAGGAACTTCACCAGGGCCATGCGCCTTTTTCAGTGTTTGTCACGGTTTTTTTGTACATCTGGTCACGGGTTGGGCCTCTAAGAGGTCCCTTGTCTGGAATTGCTCAGAGGTCTGCTACTCATTTCCTGCAGAACCCAGGGCAGGTCCCATCCCCTCTTTGAATCTTCTCATCTGTGAAATGGGAATGGTAGGTGTATCACCTGCCTCCCAGATGAGATGTGAAGTAGCGTGGCATACTTTGCAAGTGAGGAACCCCCACCCTCTCTCACAGAGGGCTCTTATGGCCAGCAGACTGGGCATCTTGGATTTTATTTTATTTTATTTTTTTTAGAGATAGAGTCTCACTTTGTCACCCTTGGTAGAGTGTTGTGGCATCACAGCTCACAGCAACCTCCAGCTCTTGGGCTTAGGTGATTCTCTTGCTTCAGCCTCCTGAGGCAACAACAACGCCTGGCTATTTATTTGTTGCAGTTTTGCCGGGGCCGGGTTTGAACCCACTGCCCTCGGTATATGGGGCCGGCACCCTACTCACTGAGCCACAGGCGTCGCCCGGCATCTTGGATTTTTACAGATGTTTGTCCATTTCCACTCAGTTATCAGACTTGTAGACAGAGCTGAGATTTCCAAGCTCGTTGCCACATGCTTTTGGAATATTTTGCAAATTCTTTTTTTTTTTTTTAAGTAAAAGAGTGCCTTTGCATTATTTCCTTTAAAGTATTTTTCCATCTTTTTTTTTTTTTTTTACTTACACTACTAATAAGAAGTGAAAGAATGCTAGTTTTTTGTAACCCAAAGATGCTTTTTCTCTTTACTGGGAATGAACTTTATTTATTTATTTGGAGACAGAGTCTCACTTTCTTGCCCTGGTAGAGTGCTGTGGCGTCATATCTCACAGCAACCTCAAACTCTTGGATTCATGTGATCCTCTTGCCTCAACCTCCCCAGTAGCTGGGATTACAGGTGCCTGCCACAATGCCCAGCAATTACTATTATTATTATTATTGTTTTAGAGATGCTAAAAAAACTTTTTTTTTTTTTTTTTGGCTCTTGTTCTGGTCTTGAACTCCTGAGCTCAAGCAATTTACCCACTTTGGCTTCTCAGAGTGCTGGGATTACAGGCCTGAGCCACTGTGCCCGGCCAATGAACTTTAAAACTTATTTTTTCAAAGATACCTGTGGTTATATTTATAGAGTAGCTCCCTCCAAACACCCAAATCCTTAAATGTTAGCTTTTTAAATTATTATTAGCACTGAGATAAAGAATTCAGAATAATTGAGATTAATTTTACTCATTAGCAAAAAGCTTGTGAACAAGAATGGTAAGTTGTATGAATGGGATATATTTATTTGTCTTTCCTTTCTAAGAAAGTGAGATTTATGAGCACAGGAACTTTTGTGTGTTTGTGTGTGTGTGTATGTGTGTGTATGTGTGTGGTGGGGGGGCTGACTGCTGCATCTCCATCTTCTAGATAAAAGCCTGGCACATAGTAGGTACTCAGTAAGTACCCACTGAATGAATGAATTCATAAGTGTATGACAGTTCCGATTCTTTTTTTTTTTTCTTTTATTTTTAATTTTTATTAAATCATAACTGTGTACATTGATGCTTATATGGGGTTCAGTGTACTGATTTGATATACAATGTGAAATCCTTACAATCCACTGATTAACACATCCATCACCTTGCTTACTTATTTGTTGCGGTAAGACAATTAATACTCTTTTATTAATAGTTTTGAGATGTACCATTGCATGGCAGTTCCAATTCTTGACTTAAATAATGTGCATATTTTCTTCATTAATGGGACTAATAGCTTATTAATTTTTGTTAAATACATGAATTTATTGCTGCTTATGGGAACTGTGACTTTACTTTCTCAATTTTACTCATTCCTGCCCCTGGCTAAGGTATTGAAATGCCTTTCTTTTTTTCCCATTGGTCCTTTTCATTGCCTCCTTCTATGCTCCTTGGATGGCTAGAGAATAGTCCTATTCTCTTTTCTTTCTTTCTTACTCCTTCTCATCACTCCTGGATACCCTATTCATCAATTCATTTCTTTTAAAAAATAATATTGAGTTAAGCATATTGTGTGCCAGACTACTAAGGTGGAGGAGGAAGTGGGGATGAAGAAGACCTGCAGGACCCCTGGGCTCATGGAGTTTATAGTCTGTTAGGGAGACGGGCCTAGGAAGGTAACTCACCAACGCTCTACTGTGAATTACAGCAAATGCTATTCAGGCAAAGGTGGGGTGGGGGAGCAGGGAGCTTTGGGAAAGGCTTCCCTGAGGCCATTTTAGCGGAATCGAAGGAAAAACAGGAGTCAGCAGATTAGGGGCCTCAGGGAACAGTGTGAAGGAAGACAGGAGGTAGGGAGGGAAGCAGGATTTACATGGGGGAGCCAGAGCTACTGAAGCAACTTGAACATAGTGAGTACAGAGGAAGGTGGAACCAGGGGCCTCCAGAAGGGCCCAGTCAGGACCCACCTTTCTGTGATGCCCCCTCCAGGACCTGTCTTGTTGCCCGAAAATGGTTTGTGTTACGGATGTCTTTCCTGAATTTGGAGTTATTTAAGAAAAACATTTAAAAATTTATGTCACTGGTAGTTGTGTCTTTGGGCAAGACACGTAACGTCTCAGAGCCTCCGTTTCCTTGAAATGGGAATAATCATGTTTACTGCGTGGGGTCGTCTGTGACCCGACTGCCTGTTGGAGGCCTGTCTTCCCTGGCCAGACTGAGAGCTCAGGGGAGGGTAGGTCTAACTCACGTGGGTACTTCCGGCTGCTGTTACTGGGTCTGACATGGAATGAGGGTATCTTGGGGCCTTCACAGAAGAGGGAACCCCTCAAAGATGGGCTGGAGTTGAGGGTGGGGGAAGGGCTGTGGAGGTATAGACACACCAACGTCTGGAAAGTGGCCAGTGAAGGCCGGAGCACAGCAATGACACCAACAATCTCGATAATGACAGTAATAATAATGCTACTTTATGGGATCTTCGCCATGTGCCAGACATTGTTCTAAATGCTCCCTATATACTAACTCCCTTGTTTCTCAGTACCTATGAGGTAGGTACTATTATTATCTCTATAAGTGAGCAGGCAGAGGCATAGAGAGAGATTAAGTATCTTGCCCAAGATCACTCAGCTAGCCAGTGTTGGATCTGGGATTTGAGACCTCCATGGCTTCGGAAGAGGCAGCAGATGCAGAGAAGTGAGGAGGGCTTTAAACACCAGGCTAGACCAGCCAGTTTTTATCCTATTGGCCGTGGGAGTCATGGAAGGCTTTTGAGGGAGGGAGTGCTAAGGCTGTGTTATGCCCAGGAGAGCTAACATGGCTTCTTTTTCCTACAGAAATCATCCACAGAGCAGCCACTATACAGTAGCAGCCTGTGGGGCCCAGCGGCTGATGGCTGTGACTGTGTGGCTGAGGGGCTGTGGCTGCCACAACTACACGTAGGAGACTGGCTGGTCTTTGACAACATGGGTGCCTATACTGTGGAAACAGGTTCCCTCCTCGGGGGCACCCAGGCCTGCCGTATCACCTATGCCATGTCCCGGATGGCCTGGTAAGGGGGCTGTGCTGGGAAATGTGGGGGTGGGGGGCAGCTGAGCAGAAACAATGAGGCAAAACTGAAATTGGAGACTCTGCCCCCATGTTGTCCAATTTGGCAAACACCTCTTGCTTGTAGCTTGGCTGTGGCCATGAATGAGACTGAGCTTCCCTTGAAGAGCTCACGGCCCCATGTGAGATGGAGAAGTAGGCGGGCGCTCAGGATAACACTGTGCTAGGCGGAAGCTCAGAGCCCTCCCTGAGGCCAGGTCTGCCTCCTTGAGGACGTGGGAGTCAGGGCAGGACGCAGAAGGCAGAAGGAACAGAGAGCAATGTGGTGTGTTAAAGGCACTGTGGAGGCTGGTTGTGACTGGACAGGGAAGGCAGGGCTAGGTCTGGGAAGGCCTTGAAGGCTGAGTGAAGGGCTTGGAGAACAGAGGGAAGCACGGACCAGTTTGGAGCAGGGGAGTAAGTAGCATGGTCTGATTTGTGCTTTGGAAAGACTGTTCTAACTACTGTGTGGATCAGGAAGGACACGGGCAGATGCAGACTGCTGACCAGTCAACTGGCTGCTCTGGGAAAGACTTGGTCTGTCTGCTTGCTGAGACTCGGTCTTCCCATCTAGAATATGGGTGTGACAGTAGCCCTGCCTGCCTCAGCAGGCTAGGGCTGGCACCCAGTTAGGCAAGAGGTGTGCAAGACAGGGAGAAAGTCATGCTTGTTGTCTGCCCTAACGTCAGACTTTGACCTTAGGCAGGTTGTAATTACTCCCTTTCACCCACACAAAACTCTGGGGATCCGTATTATCACCAAGAAACAGGCCATTCTTCTGAGGTCACACAGCTGGTCAGTGGGGAAGGGCTCCCTCTGGGGGAGAGGAGACTGCTGAGGAAACCAAGCGGTTGGAAGGTTGTTATGCTGGGCCCTGAGGAGTGAGTGCAGCCTCTGTCCTGAGAGACCTGCTGGGTGCTTGAGGGTCCCCAGGAACAATCACCAAGCCACACACTCGACGGGGCATCAGAAAGTCATATTTCCCTTGTCTATCCAACAAACCTTTGTTGTTTATGCCCCATGCAGGGACATGGAATAGGCTGATATAGCCATTTTGCCATTAGGGGTGTTTTGACAAGGCCTGAATAGCAAACTTAAAAAACCCATCTCCACGCAGGCCTCTTCACCCCATCCCTGGCTCTGTCATCAACAAACACAGGTGGACAAGCTTGCAGAGTCAGCTGCCCTCATTCCCAGCAACAAAAAATTAGGATGTGTGGCAATGGACGTGCCAAGAAATTTCCCATTTCCAAGAGCGTTCTGCTTTAGTGCTGGATCTGTGCAAGTTCCTGGGGGACAACAGGAGCACAGGAGACAGTGCAGTGTGCAGACCTGTGTACACAGACACCAGCACAGAGTGAAAAGGCCACTGGGGAGGGAAGAACAGGGAACTGAAGGGGGGCAGTCAGGGCAGCTTCTCAGGAAGCACCGCCTGACTGGCAAGGAGTCAGGCAGGCACAGGAGGGCCAAGCAAGTGGAGAGGACAGTGGTCTGCCCCAGAGAAGAGGCTTAGAAGAATCTGGCTTATTCAAAGAACTACAAATAGCTCTGTATGCAAGGAGTGGCATGTGGGGAATACAAGATGCAGAAGGATATTGGAGGTCCACATTGGACTTCAACTTGAGGCAGGTGAGAGCCACTGAGGTCTTTTAAGAAACTGACCAACCCATTGTTAAGAACGAGGAGACAGAGGCTTAGCTAGAGGGTGCTTTCCCCAGAGAGACTCCCCCAAGGAAGGGCCCAGTCTGGTTGGCTCTGTATAAAGATGCTAACTACTGAATTATTCACATCAGTAAAGAGGGAGACCTTCCTCTAGGCAGTGAGGGGGACTGGAAGGTACTGGAAGGATGGAAGGAGAGGAAGGAGCAGCTGGATAGGAGAGAGGAAGTGTCTTGTAGGGAAGCAGATCCCAACAAAATCAGCAGAAGCTGGCATGGCCCCTGCAGGCCTCTGGATAATGGGCTTTTCTCCATGCTTCCACCCGGTGTCCTCCCTTCCCACCAAAGAAGTGCTCACCAGCTGCTGCCTCCTCCAGAGCACCAGCAGGGAGGGGCTCAGATGTATTCCCTGCTCTGCTGCTGTTGAAGGAACTTCAGGGTGCAGATATGGAATCATTGTTACCAAGTAGAGCCACACTGTGCACTTGGCGCTGCTGTGTCCTGGCTTCCCTCAGATTATCACTGAAGCTGAGAACTGAAGCCTGAGGAGGAATTACTCAGGGTTGAGGACACAGGCAGAATCAAGCCTGGGTACAGGCCTGGGATGGGATATGTATAAGAGCCTGAACGATGGCCGTTGTGGCTGGCACCCAGCTGGTGTGGGTGAGTGAGGCTGAGTGCTTGGTGGGAGAGGCAGGCAGGGCCAGATCTTGTGGGGCCTGAGAGGGAGGGACTCTGCTGGTAACTCAAGAGCAGAGATTTGCCTTTTGGAAAGATAAACCTGGGTCAGTGCTGAGAACTATCTGGAGGGGTGAGAATATATCAGGGAGATGGAGGGCACCTGGCAAGAGATGGTGGTGAACGTGGGAATGGAGACAAGTGGGTTCCGTAAGGATGTCCAGGAGCTAGGTTCTGCAGGAACTGACTGGTACAGGAACAAGATTCCCAGCTGTGATGACAGCAGCTACTCTGATGGTGGAGCCATTTATCAACATGGGTGCACAGGTATGGCACAACTCTTGGGGCCAGGACACAATTATAAGGGGGACTTTACCTAACAAATGCAATCAGTGTAACCTAATACTTTGTATCCTCAATGAATCCCAAATAGTAGAAAAAAATCCAAAAAACAAAAACATGGGTACACAGGAGAAGAAACAGTTTATGGAACTGTTTGAAGGGGCAGGACATGAATTTTTAAAAGTCCTAAGCCTGGAGTATGAAGAATGTGGGCTGTGCAGCGAGAAAATTGGGATCAGTCCTAGGTTTACCACTCAGTAGGGGTATAATCTTGGGAGGGACACATCTCTCTGAGTCTCAACTTGTTCATCAGTGAAATGGGGATGATAATGCCTCTCTCATAGTGTTCTTGGGAGGATACAATTAGATAATGTGAGCAAAGTGCCTAGTATGATGTCTGGGATTTAGTAAGTGCTCAAAAAATGTGGGTTCCTTTCCCTTGTTAGGTGGTGGGGGCCACAATGGAGGAGGGACCAGGAGGGGAGGGGGTCAGCAGGCCTGTCCCTGCTCCTGCCCTCCACTGGGCTCAGGCTCAGGTGAGAGTCCTGTGCACGATTGGGGCCAGTCCAGATAGAGGAGCTGTGAGGAAGTCCAGGCCTGCAGGATCCATCCAGCTGCCTCCAGCACCCCTCTCTCACCCCCAGGGAGGCACTGCGAGGGCAGCTGCTACCTGCAGAACAGGACGAGGATGCTGAGGGCGTGTGCCAGCCTCTGTCCTGTGGCTGGGAGATCACGGACACCCTGTGCGTGGGCCCTGTCTTCACCCCGGCAAGCATCATGTGAGCGTGCCCCGTCCCCCCATGGAAAACCCCAGCGGGGCCGCAGAGATGCCTCTGGGAGAGGTGGGGCAGACGGCAGGCAAGGGCATCCTCTGGCCAGGACTCTGGTGCCGGCTCTGCCGCTCCCACGCTCCACCTGTAGTGTTTCTGCCCTGTAAATAGGACCAGTCTTACACTTGCTGTAGTTCAAGTATGCAACATAAATCCTGTCCCTTCCAGCCGTGTCTGCCTCCTCTGCAGCGCCAGCCAGGTGTGGGGGTGTTCTCGGGGTCTCCCTCCGTCTCCTTCCCACCTTTGTAAATATGAAGCAAATAAATATTTAGGTTTTTTAATACTCCAGTGACATCTAGCGGTTCCATTCACAAAGCAGCCTGGGCTAGGCCTGGGGCAGGACTTCCCCGTCCTGCACGATGAGCCGGCGCCCTCACTTCCGTCCTGACTGCCGAGCTGCAGTGCCAGCTTCCCTCACTGGCACCCGCCTTCTCAGACCCATCTCTCCTCCTCATGGGCCTCCAGCCTGGAGCCACCAGGAAGAGGGAGCTGTCAGGGGCTGAGCTGGGCAGAGTTGCCTCTCTTCATGCAGCTCATCATGGTGAGTGGTCTCTGTGTGAACCCAACACCCAGCCTAAGACCTGGCCCAAAGGAGGGGCGTCGGCATATTTGATACAGATGAGGAAATTCACACCAAAGCCTACAGAGGGGTGTCTGGGATGTTTTGAGTAGATCCTGGATCCTGGCTGCCCTTCAGGTTGGCAAGACGGTAAGAGTACCATGAACATGTGGTGGTCTGTTTTGCTTATATGGGCAGAGACCTTTGGAAAGGGTTGGCCGAAGAGTACTGCTTTGTCCAGCGTTGACAGTCCTGATGTCCCCTCAGACGCCAGTGCTTATCAGGACAAAAGCTCCTTCACACTGCCTGAGTCCCCAGCTATGGATCTATCATGTGTCAACTGCTGAGCAAAAGAAGTCAGACTTTAGAGTTCCCCCAGCTGCTGCAGGGAACCCTAAAGATTTTTCTTCTGCACTTAAAAAATTTGAGATATTACTCACACACTATACAATTAACATTTTAAAAGTATGGCCTTTAGTATATTCACAGAGTTGTGCAACTATCAATTCTAGAACATATTTGTGACCCCAGAAATCCCATGCCCATTAGCAGTCACTCTCCATTTTCCCTTTTCCCAGCTCCTGGCAACACTAATCTATTTTCCATCTCTATGAATTCGCTTATTCTGGATATTTTCTTTGCTCTCTAGAATGATCTACCCAGGTTATTTGTGGGGCTCACTCATTTCATTAAGGCTCTGCTCAAATGTTTTCTTTTGGATTGGTGCAGGAGCTCATGCCTGTAATCTTAGTACTCTGGGAGGCCAAGGCGGGAGGATTGCTTGAGGTCAGGAGTTTGAGAAAAGCCTGAGCAAGAGCGAGACGGCCCCCCCCATCTCTACTAGAAAAATTACTAGGTGTGGTGGCATATGTCCTTACTTGGAAGGCTAAGGCAGGAGGATTTCCTTGAACCCGGGAAGTTGAGGTTGCTGTGAGCTACGATGATGCCACTACACTCTAGTCTAGGCGACTGAGTGAGACTCTGTTTCCAAAAAAGAAAAGTTTTCCCTAGGTGAAGGCTTCCCCATCACCCTTCAGAAAACAGCACTTCCCAGTCAATCACTTTGCCCTTACTTGGGTTTCTTTTTCTTTATAGTACCAATTGCCACTCAACATACTCCATAAGTGTTTGTCTGTGTATTCACCTGTCAGCCCTTCTAGAATGTGAGCTCTTTGGCATCAGGAACCTTAATATTTATTTTTCCACTGCTGTGTCCTCATCATCTAGAACAAAGTTGGTGCTGGTGTTCAAAAAGTATATGCCAAATGGGCAAATAAATAAACCAAGCTCTTAACTTGTCTCCATCTGTTTACTCATTTGTAAAATATTGCTGCTAAATATATCTCCTACAGAGGGTTACTGTGAAGACTAAATAAGAGAATGGGTATAAAGTGATCAGTCTAGAGCCTACCATATCATTAAATGCTCAATAAGTGACACTGAAATGTCATTCCTTGAGCATTTATTGAGCACTTACTGTGGCCAGGCCCTGTGGTAGATGTTGGTGATGCAGAGGTGCGTCCTCAAGGAGCTCACAGTCCACTGTGGTCATAGTGGGGCCTTAATGACAAAACCAGGAGTCTGAACTTAATTCTGTAGGCAGTAGGGAGCCCTGTATACTTCAGGAACAGAAGCATGACAGAACCTTTGGGCAGAGGGAGACCTGGTGAGCTGGTGGTAGCATACATTTCCTTTGCTCCCAAGCTGGGAAAGGCAGGGCCACCCAGAGAGCCTAGTGGGTGCAATAGAGACACAAATTGTCATCTCTGTCCACCCACTCAGGAGGGAGATGGTGGCTTTCTGGGTGGGAGTCATCCCTCACCTAGGAAACCCACATGCCCAAGACAAGTCATTCCACTTGTAAAGGGACTATAGGGGGAGGCACCAGGATGGAGGTTTCATTTATTCCTTTGTTCCGTTTTAAACTCTCCTTGGCTCCTCTGGGATAAACAGCTAAGTCTGTGTCAATGCAACCAGTAAAATGATCCAATATGCCTTCTAGTGGTTAGAGGGATCTTTTTGAAACATGAATCCGAGCTTGTCAGTCCCCTGCTGAAAACCTTTCAGCTGACTGCCAACTGGGATGCCAATAAAAGCTAAATTGCCTAAGACCCCTGCCCAGCTCTCTGACCTCATCTTGTGTCACTCTTCTCTCATGGTTCAGGTTCTCCCATTTCCTGACTTCCCTCCTTCCCCCAAGCCTTTGCCCTTGCTTTTCCCTTAGCTTCTCCAGGACTGGCTCATTCTCATCTTAAAGGCCTCAGTTTGAATGTCTTGTTCTCATGAAGACCTTTTTGGAACAGCCTGTTCAAAGTAGCCCCCATCTAGTTATGTGGAGTCACATTTTAGGAATAGGTTCCAAAGAAAATATTTAAGGCAAGAAATACATGGTCAAAGCAACCATTGGAAACCTCTTAGAAAGCTATTGGAGGCTAGTACAACACCCCTTTCTGTTCCCATAACCTGGCACACTTCCTTAGAATCCTAAATATCCACATGGATCTCTTCTCTCACCTCTTTGTCTTTGCGCAAATGTCACCTTCTCAGTCAGGCCTTCCTGACTACCCTCTTTAAAACTGTAACAGTTCCACTCCCACCCAGCATCCCATAATCACCTTTGTAGCCTTGCTTTTTTCCTCCAAAGATTACCACCTAATATACTGAGACAGAAGGATCACTTGGCCCAGAAGTTTTAGGCTACAGTGAGCAATGACTGTGCCACTGCACTCCAGTGTGGGTGAAAGAGCAAGGCCCAGTCTCAAAAAAAAAAAAAAAAATTGTTGAATGAAAGAATGAATCCTTCAGGTCTCAGCTAGAGTGTCTTTCCCCCTTTTCTCTTACTTTCTGCGTCTCTATGCCTTGGTTAGGTATTGCTCTGCCGAGATTTCACCCATCCTTCTTTGTGATTCCACACATCTCATATTTACCTCTATTAAAGAACTACTGATTATAATTACTGTAATTTTTTTTTTTTGAGGCAGAGTCTCATCCTGCCATCCTGTGTAGAGAGCAGTGGCATCATTGTAGCTCACTGCAACCTCAAACTCCCAGGCTCAAGTAATCCTCCTGCCTCAGCCTCCCCAGTAGCTGGGTCCACAGGCTCCACCAACACCCTGCTGATTTTTCTATGTTTAGTAGAGATGGTGTTTCACTCTTACTCAGGCTGTTCTCAAATTCTAGAGTCAAGTGATCCTCCCACCTTGGCCTCCAACAGTACTGCGATTGCAGATATGAGCCACTGTGCCTGGCCAAGTGCACTGTTATTTTTCTATCTATAAACTTATCTTTCTGCATATCTAACTCTGTTAATTCCACAAAGACAGGGAGTGTTTTTCCTACTCTCTAGTGCAGTGGTTCTCACCCTTCCTAATGCCGCGACCCTTTGATACAGTTCCTGTGGGTCGCGACCCACAGGTTGAGAACCGCTGCTCTAGTGTGATCTGGAGCCTGGGTCTGTGCTGGCAACAGTCTTTTGCATAAACTAAGCTTTGAGGGTGGGGGACCTCTGGCCCCTTCTCAAATCAACAGGCCTAGATCCTGCAGTAGAGAAATCACTCACTGGTCCTTGAAAATAACCTCTGGCATGCCCTTGGGAAACACTAGTTAGCCCGAAGTGGGGAAACATATAGGCCTACATATATGCAATAGCTTTTTCTGCTCTTCCTCTCAACTAGGTGGTCTTGAAGTCTGATGGCCAGATAAAATACACCCAGTTAAATTTGAATTTAAACAAAGGATAAGCAAAGGATAATTTTTTGGCATACATATGTTCTATACAGTATTTGGGATATTCTTTTTTTTTTGGAGACCAGAGTCTTACTGTGTCGCCCATGGTAGTGCTATGGCGTCACAGCTCACAGCAACCTCAAACCCTTGGGCTTAAGCTATTCTCTTGCCTCAGCTTCCCCAGTAGCTGGGACTACATGCACCCGCCACAACGCCCAGCTATTTTTTTTTTGTTGTTGCAGTTGTCATTGTTGTTTTAGCAGGTCCTGGCCAGGTTCAAACCCACCAGCTTGGGTGTATGTGGCTGGCGCTGTAAACCACTGTGCTATGGGCGCCGAGTCAGTCTTTGGGATATTCTTATACTAAAACATTACTCATTATTTATCTGAAATTCAACTTTAACTGGGCATCCTACATTTTATTTGCTGAACCCAGCAGCCCTATTCTGGCAAGTCCCTGTATGCTTGGGTTTCATTTTCCCCAATTGTGTAATGCAGATGTCTTTGTTGCCCTTGGTAGAGTGCCCTGGCGTCACAGCACATTGCAACCTCAAACTCCTGGGTTCAAGCGATCCTCTTGCCTCAGTTTTTTGTTTTTTAGTAGAGATGCGGGGTCTCACTCTTGCTCAGGCTCGTCTGGAACTCGTGACCTCAAGCAATCCACCCGCCTCGACCTCCCAAAGTGCTAGGATTACAGGCAAGAGCCGCCGCGCCCAGCCGGAATGGAGATATTTCTGTGAGACTTGCCCCAGGGATTCTTCAAGAGGAGCAACTCCCACCAAAGGGTCGTTCTTCCGCTTTGAGGAAGTCGTGTGTGAAACGCGCTGGTCTGGGGTTGTTTCTCGACGAGTAAATATGAGAAATCCCTTCCTCCAGGAGCCTCGGTTTTCTCATCCGAGCGTATGAGACTGTCGAGGTGGCAACCACGGTCTTAACTACTTCTTGGCGGAACTACCATTGCTCAACTCCCAGCCTCTGGATTTCCCCACCATAACCCCTAGCCGCGGAGGCAGTGGACTTCCGGCGGCGTGACGTCACTTCCACATGCACGAGCCACGCACTCTCACACCCTCTGGCGGCTCGGAGGAGGGACCGACTTCACCAAACAGTGATAAGAAACAGTGAAGTCCATTGGCTGAAAGACTAAAAGACGCAGCTCCGCCTCCCCGAACTCCACCAATAGAAAACCGAACCTTCGCCGGGGGCGGGGCTCCCTCCGGACCAAGGCGGCTGGGTAGGCGTTCTCCGTGTGAAGCCGGGACCTAGGCTGTTTGGAAAGTGAGCTGCCGGGTCTCTGCTGGCTAGAAAGGCTCAGTGTAACGCCGGAAGTAGGCTCCTTTGCTTTTCAGCTACTTCCGCTTCTATTTAGAGAAGTTCCAAGTAAAAGAACCAGAAGGCTGTACGAATGAAGAAAGGCTTGTCTTCAGTGTTCATCTCAATCGTCTTTCATACCCAAGAGAAAACACCTGCTGAGTTCACGTAGAAAATGAGGGCCCTTGAGTAAATTCTTGATTATCAGGCCATGGATAATCATTTTTCAAGATGATCAAGAGTGCCTGCTGTCTGCCGGGCCCTGCCTTTGCCTTTCACACGTGTCATTCATCCAGCCACGCAGGTCTGTGAGGTGAATATTACGACACACACTCCAACCCCTCATTCCCCATGTTGGAATCCTGATTCTCCGTTTATTACCTGTGTATCCCGGCCCAGGTTACTCTCTGCCACAGTTTCTGCGCCTATAAAATGAGCTAATGAGCACCTACATTATATCATTGTTCTAAGGATTAAATAATTAACGTTTTTTTTTAGAGACAGAGTCTCACTTTGTCACCCTCGGTAGAGTGCTGTGGCGTCACAGCTCACAGTAACCTCCAGCTCTTGGGCTTGGTCGATTTTCTTGCCCCAGCCTCCTGAGTAGCTGGGACTACAGGTGCCTGCCACAATGCTCTGCTGTTTTTTTGTTGCAGTTTGGCTGGGACTGGGTTCGAACCCGCCACCCTTGATATATGGGGCTGGCGCCCTACCCACTGAGCCACAGGCGCTGCCCAAATAATTAACATTTTTTTTTTTTTTGAGACAGAGCCTCAAGCTGTCACCCTGGAGAGAGGGCTGTGGCATTATAGCTCACAGCAACCTCCAATTCCTAGGCTCAAGCGAGTCTCCCGCCTCCGCCTCCCAAGTAGCTGGGACTACAGGCGCCCGCCACAACGCCCGGCCATTTTTTGGTTGCAGCCGTCATTGTTTTTTAGTGGGTCTGGGCTGGATTCGAACCCGCCAGCTCAGTGTACGTGGCTGGCGCCTTAGCCCGTTGAGCCAAAGGCGCCGAGCCCCAAATAATTAACATTTTTAAAACACGCAGTACATGGCACACAGAAACCAGCATAACCATGTAAATTATTTCCATTTACAAAGTAGGAATTTGAAGTTTAGATATGAATAACTTCCCTACAACAGATAGCAACTAGTGGAGGCAAGTTGAGAAGCATCACTGCCTAATCTAAGGGACCTCTCAATCACTATACCTATCCAGCCCTCTTTCTGTGTTTGAAGGAAGCCTGTAATGACTATAGTTGTCTTCATAGCACCATATGTATTTAGTAGCACCCTATTACCAAATTGCTGCCTTCTGGGTATTTTAATAACTCGAATGAATTGGTAAGGTTCTATAACTTGTCACTTAGGCTAGGAGCAAGGGAGAGGGGAAGTCAGCCTTGCACTTTAGACGGCACAGGAGGATGCACCAAGAGGGTGTGGTAAGCAGTCTTTAAGATCTCCCCTGTGATCCCACACCTCAGTATTCATATCCTGCTAAAATTCTGTCCTCTTGATTTTGAACTAGGTTTATTGGTTCCATTCTAATGGATTGGATATGTTAGAAGTGACGGCTTGTCGTTTATGAGATTAGATTACAAAAAAGACTGTGGCTTCTGTCTTGGGCACTTTCTCTTGCTCTCTTGCTCTTAGGAAAAAAATTAGCCGTCTGTGAGTTTCCCTGTGGCTAGGCATATGTGCCAAGGAACTGATGGCTCTGATCAATGGCCAGCAATGACCTGAGGCCTTCTAACAGCAACCTGAGCAAGCTTGGAATTGGATCTTCCTCCAGGCAAGGCTTCGAATGACTCTGCATCCCTGGCCAGCACCTGATTGCAGCATGTGAGAGGCCCTTAGCTAGAGGACCCAGCTAAGCCACACCAAGAAATCTAACACAGAGAGATTGAGATAATATTTGTGGTTTAAAGCTTTTTGTTTGTTTGTTTGAGACAGAATCTCACTTTGTTGCCCTGGGTAGAGTGCTATGGTGTCATAGCTCACAGAAATCTCAAACTCCTGGGCTCAAGGGATTCTCTTGCCTTAGCTTCCCAAGTAGCTGGGACTACAGGTGCCTGCCACAACTCCTGGCTATTTTTAGATACAGAGACCCAGCTCTTGCTCAGGCTGGTCTTGAGCTCCTGAGCTCAAGCAATCCACTCACCTTGGCCTCCCAAAGGGTTGAGTTTACAGGTGCGAGCCACTGCACCTGGCCTGGTTTTAAGTTTTACCTAATTTTTAAGGTAACTGGTTATGCAACAATAGGTAACTAACACAGAGGGATTAGAAACAGACAAAGTAAGGAAATTAGGAGGTTGTTGCTGTAGGCTGTCTCTCTGAGGATAAGGACCTGAACTGGGATGTGGGGGTGAACAGCAGAGGATGAAGTTGAGATACATCTGGAAAAAGATTGGAAAATTTTTGGCAATGGGGTCGAATGTGGGAACAAGGGAGAAAGCAGAGGAGAGAACAGCGTCAGTGTTTGGTAATGTGGGGGATGGTATTTGCTGGAGCTGCCAGCGTTCAGGTCGCAGGCGATGAGTTTAAAAAGTAGCTCCTTGAGATTTCTGGCAACAAGACAATAGATAGTTCAACAAAACAGACTCAAGGTTGGACAAAGAGAAGATAGCCACTGTGAAAGAAATGCTACAGAAAAATAAAATTGAGGAAGTAACTCTTCCCTGAGTTAGATTTACTTGTTAAAGTATATGGTGTACTACTCTCTTCATCCAGTCATTCATTCAGCAAATACTTACTAAGTGTCTTCTCTGTGCCAGGCACTATTCAGGCACCGGGGGCACAAAAGTTTCTGCCTTCATGGTGTTCATAATTTGGTTGCAGGGAAGAACCAATAAGACTTTTAGCTTCTCTTGGTGCTCATAGCACAGTGGTTACAGCACCAGCCACATACACCGAGGCTGGCAGGTTCGAACCTGGCCCAGGCCAGCTAAACAGCAATCACAACTGCAACAAAAAACAGCCAGGTGCTGTGGCGGGCATCTGTAGTCACAGCTACTTGGGAGGCTGAGGCAAGAGAATAGCTTAAGCCCAAGAGTTTGAGGTTGCTGTGAGCTGTGACGCCACAGCACTCTACTGAGAGCAACATAATGAGACTCCGTTGCAAAAAAAAAAAAAAAAAGACTTTTAGCTTCTGGGTGTCTAAATTAGATGTCTAACATTGCTTAGCTGTCTTAATCTTTGCAAATTTCAATACACAGAGAAAAGATCCTTCCAACACTGTGTCCTCTCAATTTCATGACTTCCTTCAAAGATCTGGTCCTCTGTCCATCTCAGTCACTCACTCCCATGGTCATACCCTAGACCAGAGGTCCTCAAACTACGGCCCGTGGGCCACATGCTTTGGTGTGATTTGTATTTGTTCCCGTTTTGTTTTTTACTTCAAAATAAGATATGTGCAGTGTGCACAGGAATTTGTTCATAGTTTTTTTTTTTTTTAACTATAGTCCAGCCCTCCAACGGTCTGAGGGACAGTGAATTGGCCCCCTGTTTAAAAAGTTTGAGGACGCCTGCCCTAGACCATGCCATGAGTCTTATTCTTTCAGCATTACTTTCTGTATTTCCAGTTATTCTTTTGCATATTCTGACTCCAACAATCCCTCAACACCAGGAACTGCAACCTATTAATCCTACATTTTGCATTATCTCTCTCCTTAATGTCTTTTTTCCCAACTATGTAAGTTAGAATAGGCTAAGTGATGCTATAGCAACAAACAGTCCCAAAATTTCAGTGGCTTATATTTTAAGCTTTAAGAGAAGACTAGAAAGTCTTTTCCTGAAGAATGAGGAAAAAAGAAACACTTACTTTTTGGTCTCCTACTGTGAACCATTTTGTGTGCCTAACCACTATGGACTATGTCTCAAAAGTTGGGAGGATGTTTTGGTTGCCAGAGAGAAAAAGAGAAGATATTTGGAATGGTGGGGAGAATATGTACAAACATATACAGGTGAAGTTTTAGTCTGTGGGCAACAATGATGAGGAGGCATGTTGCCTTGACCTCCTAAGCATCTTTGGAATTCAATTACTTCTCAATATCCTGCTGCTAAAGCTAAGGGTCCAAGTTATTATCATCTCTTATCTCTCACATCATCTTCAACTGCCCTCAAACCCACCTCCCTAACTACAGCCTCAGCTTCTCTCCAACCCATTCTTTAAGTGGAAGTCAGAGTGATCAGCCTAAAATAAAATTTTGATCATGTTACTTCCTGCCTTGAATCCATTCAGGGGAAGCCCCCTGATTTTTGCAGGAAGGTAGGAATTTAAAGCCAGCCTTGTATAGCTCCGAGGGCCTAAATCTGTGTGTCCATTATGTTAGCCACTAGCCTCCTATGGCTATGGGGCACTTGAAATGTGATTAGTCCAAATTGACATGCTGAAAGTGTAACATACCCACCCTATTTCAAAGATGTAACTCCCCCCAAAATATTGTAAAATATCTCATCAAAAATTTTTACAAATGCTGACTACATACCCAAACGATAATATTTTGTATATATTGGTTTAAATAATATATTGTTAGGATTATTTTCACTCATTTCTTTTTACTTTGTTTTTTTTTTAAATTTCCTTTTTTTAAATTATTATTGTTAAATCATAGCTGTGTACATTAATGCAATCGTGGGGTACCATGTGCTGGTTTTATATACAACTTGAAATATTTTCCTCTAACTGGTTAACATAGCCTTCACGGTATTTTCTTAGTTATTGTGTTAAGACATCTTTTTTACTTTTTAATGTGGCTATTAGAAAGTTTAAAATGATACATATCTCCCATTATATTTATATTGGGCCTTGCTGACTAAGCCTGTATTCCTCTACTTTCATCTGTCTTCATTCCTTTAATTTTAGTTAATTAAAAGTAACTGAAAATGACTTTGAGGGGAATTGGAAATTAAAAGTTAGGGGAACTGGTTGCAAGGGTCTTCTGAATCAAAAGAATTGTTGACTGATCAGTCAAGGGAAGGAGCAGGGCAGCTCAAGGGCCTGAGCAGCAGGGGTTCACAGACATTGATGTGACTCAGCTCTATTTCTGGGTCTGACATCCCCACTCAGTTTAAATCAGGTACATCTACTCCAGATCAGGCACTCTGGCTATAGGAAAAGCTCATTGCCAGCTGCCTACTGCTTATTTCCCACCCCTACCCTCTAGCCACTGTTTCCTAAAAGGCAACGTGAGCTCTCTAACCTCTAGGGGTCAGCAGACCTTTTCTGTCAAGGGCTGGATAGTCAATACTGTATTCGGTTTTTTTTGCTTTGTAATCCGTAGGGTTTCCCTTGCAACTACTCTACACTGCTGCGCAGAACAAAAGCAGCCAGAGACAATACATAAATGATTGGACATGGCTGTATTTCAATAAAACTTTCTTTACAAAATCAGGCAGGGAGCCATCGGTTACCAATCCCTACACTGTATTTTCTGTTGCCTCTGTTCCTGGACTATCCTTTCACTCCTTCCTTCCAGCAGGCTCCTAGTCATCTATCAGTTTGGACTCCATGTCTTGGAAGCTTTCCCCAACCCTTCTCTCATAATCAGTTGTTCCTTCTCTGTGCTGGATCTAGAGATCCCAGCACCCCATCCAGGCACATCTCATACTTTGACAACATTGTTTTGTTCTAACCTTTAGCTTACTAGTTCTGGGTCTCAATTGCTCTAAACTCAGCACCTGGCATGCACTTTGGAGTTATTAGATGAACAGAAGAAGTCATGAACCTTGTTGATGGTAAACAATTAGAACTAACATCCTAAGATCTTAGGGAGTGGTAAGAATTCTGGGCTTTTTTTCTTTTAATTAGTTGTGTGAGAGCCTCCTCCTGAAACCCTCACTAAAGCAGAGGTAATGCTTTAAGACGGAAGTAGAAAATTATAAGCACTGCAAGCCCTGGATAATGTGAGATCCTCACCCCATCGGGGGTAAAATCGGGAGTTTGTTCATCAGTGCCTGGAGGACATTTCTGCACCTAAACCCACAGGGCCCCAGGAGGGCCGGGGAGGAGGCATCATGTGGCCAAGGGCAGCCTTGGCCCACACTCAAGGCCATAGTTATGGGGCAGGGGTAGCAGAATGAACTTCCTTGACCTGAGGGGTTAGTGAGTAACAGCTGACAGAACTCAGGCCAGGGTGGGGCGGCTATGAGCTCATGCTCTGTAATTGTGGCCTCTGTGTGGCTTTATCCAGTGGGGCTCTTCATCCCTGTTGGTTCAAGAGAGAAAAGGGAGTTTACCCTCTTAACACCTCAATGCCATACCTTTGGGCAACACAGATGTCCCAGGGCTTTTCCCGAATACTTTGTACTAGGAGACAAAGAGTAAAAGAGAAATGGATCCTCTCTGTCATTGTGGTGCTTCAGTGGCTTACCTGAGCCTCATGGGGACGGAGGGCTGGGCCAGGTGACCCTCGACCACCGGCGGTATGTCTTCCATACAATGCAGCTGACAACCACCAAAGTGGATGAGGAGAGCAGGGCCGGGATGGTGATCACCGCAGCTTGCAGGCTACCCATATCTGACCAAGAGATGCGGCATTAGGGCAGGGGTAGTGAACTGCTCCCCTGGGGCAGGTGTGCCCCTGCCCTCAGCTGTGGCCCACCTGACATTGGGCTGCCACACATAGCAGGGGCATGGTGCAAGAGAGCAGGAGCAAAGAGTGGGGGGCCTTGGGCAAGTGGCCAGTTGTTCTTTCCTTTCATTTCTGAACTTAGAAGGTTCTTGGTACACGTCTGTGGATACCTACGACACCAGGTGCATTATAGTCCACACCTGTTCAACCCGGCAAACTCCCTCTGCTGTAACCACTTACCAGCCAGGCAAGCTGTGAGGCAGAGGCTGGCTTCTCTGGGGTTAAGACTTTTCTAAGGGGCAGAGGCAGGATTTGGATCCAGGTCTGCAAGCTGCCAGAGCTTTACACTATCCATGTGTTTCCCCATGAGCATGTCCCGAACATTTACCGTTAGCCAGGCATGTGGCCAGCCCAGTAGGACAACAGCTGGCATGTGATAGGCCTTCAATAAATTCTAGCTGTCTCATTAGATATTACTATTATTTCGACTCATTTGGTGGTCACAGCAACCCAGCAAGGGTAGATACTTTTATTCCTATTTTCCAGATGGGAAAACTGAGGCTGGTAAAGTGAAGTGTCTTGCCTAAAATCACTTGGCTGATAAGTGGAAAGATCAAGATTCAAACACAGGCTGAATTCCTTTTCCAATGCCAGCTAAGGTGCTTAGGGTAAAGCATTACTGCCTCCATTTATTCAGTTGAAGAATAGGAAGGAGCCCTTGGGAAAAGAGTGAACAGAAGACCTTCAAAGGGCTGTCCTCCAGAAAGGAGACCAGTCTTATCTAGGGGCGGGGGTGCTCAGAGGACAGATGTAGGGAGAGACATCCTAATAATTACTGTCACGTAGCAGGATGGGCTGCTGCACAGGTGGCGAGTTCTCTGTCTGGGAGACTGTGGTTTAGGGGATTGCAAGAATCAATTTCCAGGAACACATGTGGGGGCACTGGGTTCTTGTCCCACAGCACCTGTCAGCTTGCTGTGCCTGTCCATAGGGGTGTGAGGGGGAGCTTTGAAACAGCCCCCAGTGCTCCCAGGAGAAATTCCCAGTTCCTCACCTCTTCCATCTCTCACTTCCCCCACCCCATTCCATGCTGCAGCCTTATTAGCCTCAGAGCTTTTGCTCTGGACAACCTGCCTCCAGCTTTGCTCTGCTTTGCACAAATACGACCATGCTCCTTCCTGCTGAGAAACTGCCGTGGCTCCCTGTTGTCCTTGGGATGGCTCACTGCATGGCCCGACCTGGCCTGCTTTCCTCCACAACCTTACCACTCTGCCCCTTTGCCTCGTCTTCCACCCTCAGCCACATGGTTTCCTTTCTGGCTTCCTGTCCCCTCTTCCTGGGACACTTTGCCCATCACTTAGCCTGCGGGTCTCAGCTTTGGCAGCACCTCCTCTAGGAGGTTCTGAGTGCCCCCCCAGTTCCTGTGACCGTCCTCTTCTCCTGTCTGAGCATTCAGCATACATGCTGTGATTACCTGGTCACCATCAACTCCTTGATAAAGACCTGTTTTTGCTCATCTCAGTACCTGGCATGCAGTAGGCACTCAATAGAGGTTTTTTTGGCAAGTGATTTCATGAGGAGGTGAGGGTGTAAAGACACAGTGGGCCTATCTTAGAGGAAAGTGGAGAAGAAGAGGGGGTCCCTACCCTAGCCCTCCCCAGCCCTGTAGGTAATGTCACCTTTTCTTTCTTGGGGACTTGCCCAAAGCCAGCGCTTCTCTTGACTGAGCTGGGAGACGGTAGCCTTGGGCTAGGCTGCACACACATGGCCTCCCCACCTGACCACCCCAACCCTGTCCACCCCAGGTGCTGCTTCTGGTTCACCTGTGTCCCCATGTGAAATCTAAACAGTGCCATGAGGTGCAGAATCTGGATTCACTCAGCTGTGCTGTGAACTTGCTGTATGACCTTGAGGAAATCATCTCTCCTCTCTGGCCTTGATTTCTTCAACCATAGCAAGGGGAACATTATTCCTACATCCATCACAGGGTATTATGGGGACTGGAAGGGTAATAAGGAGCATGGGTTTGGGCGTCACACAGCTCTGGGTTCAAATTTGAGTTCTACCACTTAATTGGAAAGTCATTTTAATTCTCTGGATGCCGTGTTCTCATCTATGAAATGGGGATAAAAGCTCGGCACCCATAGCTCAATGAGTAGGACGCCAGCCCATACACTGAGGCTGGCAGGTTCGAGCCCAGCCCAGGCCTGCTAAGCAATGACAACTGCAACCAAAAATAGCCAGGCATTGTGGTGGGCGCCTGTAGTCCCAGCTATTCAGGAGGCTGAGGTAAGAGAATAGCTTAAGCCCAAGAGTTTGAGGTTGCTGTGAGCTGTGACTCCATGGCACTTTATCCAGGGTGACACAGTGAGATTCTGTCTCAAAAAAAAAAAAAAAAATGGGGATAAAAATGGTATCTCCTTCTAGGCTTGTTGTGAGGGTTAAATGAGATGACAGCTAATAACTTTCATGTTAATGATGTCTCAAACAAGATCTGATCCATAACTGGATTCAACAAATCAAGTGTGCAGGCACTTTGAGAGAAAAGAGCATTTGAAGATGTGGGTTTCAACTGGGTTACAGAGCCCAGAGCTGCAAAGATACCTTATGAACCATGTGGTCCATACTTTCTATTCTATTCTATACAACAATATAATATAAGCATTATATCATAAATATTTACTGTAATATGATTATGTAATATATAAATCTCATATAAAAATACATACCATAATCTAATCTAATCAGCAAAGAGATTGAGATCCCCAGATGAGCAGGGATCTTGCCCAAGATCTCACTTAATTGCACACTCTGTGGCTAGTAAATTCCTTGGGCAGAGCCTGGGCTTGGGCCAAGAAGTTGGGTATTTACTTTGGGAACCAGAAAACATTCAAGTAACTTACCCCCTCCCTATCCACCCTTGATACCCATCTGCCCTTGCCCCTTCTCTAGTCCCAGCAGTCTCAAGGAAAGCTGACCCAGGTAGAAGGGCAGGTGGCATTGTCCCCTGGCCAGTTTGAGTCCAGAGGCCCTCCCCTTCTCACAGGACCATCCAAGCACCAGCCCCCCCAACTCAGGGGTCCAGAGAAGTAGCAGAGGAGAGGGGTGGCCATCTACTTACTGCACCGGTGGGCAGCACTGGAGAAGTTGCAGGGGGGCAGCATACCCTTCATGGTGTACTGGGACTTTGGCTCAGGAAGGGTAGAGGTGGCAGGTGCTCAAGGCCTTTTGAAGGACGTTTATTCCTGAAAGGAAGTGTCCAGCAGAGGTTACACCCCGGAGCAACAAGTTCTGGCCACCTGTGGCAGCAGGTTCCAGACTCAGAATAGGGGTCAGAAAAAGTAGGCTCTGGGGGACCTTGAAGTCAAACATCCTATTAAATGGGTGCTGTAGAAGAGCATTTAACAATGTGGGGAAATGCCCACAGTCTTTTATGAAGTGAGGGGAATAAACAGGCTATGGAACAAGAAATAAGAGTGTTTTGTTTTTTGTAAAATACACTCACATGGAAAAAAGACTATAAACCTCATCACCAAAATGCTGGCAGTGACGATCTCTAGACAGTGGATGATGACTGATTTTTACTTTGTATGTCTTGACTGTATTTCACACATTTTCCACAATGATCATGTTAGAAGAAAAAATTTATTTTGGACAGCAATGCATTTCCAATGAGCAAACCCTTTGACGACCAATACCACTCATAGGAATTTACTCCATAGAATGCATAGAAAGATGAAGAATAGTATTTGAAGGAAAATCATATTTTGTAATAGAAATTTTGTTTATGTGTAAGCAAAAATGCCTGAAGGACTCACAACAACTAGTAACAGCTGCTGACTTCTAGTCTCTGCTGTTTCTCCCTGCACAAAATCTGCCTACGGGGATGGTCAGCCAAGCTTATCTTGCCAGGCTCAGCTTTCATCTGAACGTCTTTAGGGAGGAGTTATGTCTGGTCTCTAAAATTCTTCCTGACTTGGAGAAGGGGTGGTTTCATGATTCCAGCTTGACATTAGCCAGTTTCAGGCAAGAAACATTTTCTGAGACTCTTTGTACACCCAATGGGAAGAACAGTAGGACACAATCCCTGTCTAAAGATGCTTGGGGTCTGGTGGTGGTGGGAGACCCAACGTCCTTCTTTGAAAGCACAGGAGCAATGAATTCTGTTGGACCCAGATGACTGGCACAGACTACCTTGAGTGGAATGTGATGGATGCATAAGATTTCAGCAGGAAGGAAAAGGAGGGCTTGAGGCAGGGAGAAGAATATTCCAAAAGCATATGTGTTGAGACCAAGATCCATGCTTACCTTGCTCCATGGGGGAGGCCAGTAGTCCACGTGCTCTGATTCTAACCTCCTATGAGCTGTTTTTTGTCTCCTGCTGAGGAAGCCCTGCAAACAGAAAGGCTATGGTGTGTGGCCATTATTTGCCCATTTTGGGGTGCTGGTGAGAGCTGGCCCGAGAGTAGGACAGACCTTCCTGGTAAACAGGAACCACCACCATGTCTGGTCTGGTCTGTGCCCACAGTCACAGCTGTAGTGCAGCCTGCATGGTGTCGTAAGAAGTCCCTTCTCCCTTCCTATCCTCCCATAACCTTTCCCTCACTGCTTGTTGGGGTGCCTGCAACTCCACCATAGGCTACTCTTTTGGGAGTGGTGCCTGTTATGAACGGGGATAGGTCAGGAGGGAGAGGCATCTCAAACCATAGGCCAGTGACTCTGAGACACACAAGAGGGTAGATTTTGATGATGGAATGAAGGAAGTGGGAAAGGGCATTCTGGGAGTGTGGTGGAGGGGAGGTCCCCAGAGCGGAAGAGGGAGGCAGAGGGGGTATTATTGGGGAAGTTGCCTCAGGCTAGCACCTTAGCCCATCCCTCTTGCTGAGCCAATGAGGAGCAGAGACCCTTAAATTGGCAATGAAGGGAGCTGTCCAGGGTCATCAGTAAGTGGGAGATGGAGCCAGGGCTCACTCCAGGTTCAGCCAGGCTCGCCCACGTCTATACCCGCAGCCCTACACCTCTACCCACAGCCCCACACCAGTGAGATGACACCTTCAGCCTGTCTGTGCCTTTTCTGGGGCCTTCCTTTATCTGTTTCTCCCCGTCTCTCACTGGCAGGAAAAGAGGTGCTGGGCCCCGGGACCTTGCTCCTGGTTGGTAGCTCTGGCATCTTGGTCAGGGAGGGGCTTGCCCTGGGGAATGCAGGGGGCAGGAGAGTTAAGCCCAGGGGCTCAGCCTGCAGGGAGTGAAGGCGGCAGAAGTCCCTTTTCTGGGAAAAACAACTCTATAACCTCCAAGCCACCTGAGGTCCCAGAGTCCACTCTAGTACCAAGAGGTCAGGGCCATCAGTCCCAATGCCCTCACTTGCCTGAGAATGCCTGTAGCTCCAGCAGCTGCCGGGGTTGGGCTGTGTTCTTGCTGTGGCTGGTGCTGGCTCTAAACCCTGTTACCAGCAAAGGAGGGGCAGGTGTAGACAGGCACGACCTGGCTGTGTCCTGGAGGAAGGGCAGCTGGGGTCCAAGTTGGCTTTCTCCAGTTGCCAGGTGGGGCGGGGGAGGGCAGAGGAAGGCTCCCACCTCTTGGTGCTGGGGCTGTGGGGTCCTTCTCACTCTTCTTCTCCTTCTGCTCAGGCTCCAGTTCCCGGGAGAAAGGAGGAGGTGCTGAAATCCACACGGGGGGATTGCAGGTTGCATGAAGAGAACCAGTGGCTGGGAGTCAGGAGACCTGGGTCTGGGCTTGACTGGGACCTGCCACCTGGTATCTTTGCATCTGGGTCTCAGTTTTCTTTTGGGTCCGCAGTGGGCTTGAGATCAGTGGTCTCTCAGCTGAGCTCTGTGATGCTGACCAGCATGCCTGGCTAGGCTGTCTCCATTCTAGAGAAAACTGCCTGATTCTGTCACCACTTTGTCCCCACCTCTCCCTATCTGAGGAGCTGCAGTCCCCAATGCTGATAGGAACCTCTATACCCAGCATGCCTTCCTAGATGTGAGACCTTTTTCCTCTGAGCATCCCCCTCCTCAGCCTGCCTCTGTCCCTTCCACCCTGCCTTGGTGCTCCTCTGGGCCGAGTCCCTCTCAGCTGGTCAGTCTCCCTCCCCTGCATGTGGCTGAGAACCAGGACAACTGAGTTCTGGTCTCAGCTCTGTGGTGTGCTGTGTGGCCTGGAGCTAGAAACTAACCCTCTGTGGGCTTTGGGTTGGGCTGAGGATCACTCAGGCCCTGCCAGCATTCATACTTGATCACAGTTCTGGGAAGCTCACCAGGACCTGGGGCTTTGTGCCTGTGACTCCAGCCTCTGACCCTGCCTTGTCTTCACATCAGGATAGGAAGCCCCTGGGCCTCTAGTCCAAAGCACCAACCTTCCCCTACTTCATCCAATTCCTAGGGCGAGTGGGGAGCATTTTGTAACAGTCAGAAATATGACGGACTGCTAACATTTTGAAAGCCAATGGAAGACTGTTCTACTCTGTATCTAGGGTTTAAAAAAAAAAAACAATTTTCATCAAGATAGAAAAGCAAAACAAAGAAAAATGAGCACATTTCAAAATACAAGTATTTCCCCTCCTGCTATCTATTTTTTTGGAGGTTGTGCCTCCTGACTGTCTCTCTCCCTCTCCTCACCCTTCTGTCCCCTTCTCTCTCCCTCTCCCCACTCCTTCCCTGTCTCTCTCCATCTTCCTCTTCCCCCCTCTCCTCCTCTCTCCCTCTTTCTCCTTCCTTCTCTCTGTCCTCCTCTCCCTCCCCTCCCTTCCCCCTCTCTCTGTTCCTGCGCTGCTTCTCATCATCCACTTTTGTGCTTCAGGATTCCCAGGATATTGGGTGGGTGATGATGACTCAGCACCTGATTAGTACTCCACCTCCCTCTCCCACTTCCCACCTTCCCCCAACCCCTGCATTCAGCCTGGGAGGAGGGCCTCCGTAACTGACCTCCTGATGGTGCTTGGGGGTGGTGGACAGAGCCGGGACCTAAGCAGGAGGGGAGGAGCAGGCAGTGCTGCCCTTTGTGAGCAGTCAGCCTCCTGGGATGGCCTCCCCGGCAGGAGGGAAGGCCTGTCCCCAGAGACCCTGAGTCAAGCTCTGTGTTGCCAAGAGGCCTTATCTCTGTTGTTTTCTGTCCCTGCTGTCACCCCAGAGAGAAGGTTATGGACTTATTAGGTGCTGAGCATGGCAAGCCGTGGAACCCAACATTAGACTTAGAGAATCCTGCACTGTCAGAGCTGGGACCCTGGCAATCAATTAACTAGATTCCTAACCCCTCCCCATTAGAGGTGGGGGAACTGAGGACCAGGCAAGGAGAGAGAGGTACTCAAGGTCCCATAGGGTCTTCAAAACGTACTGGTCTCAGGAGACGCATGAAGTTTGAGCTTGACCTGGCTCACAGTCTGGCTTGAGCCCCCACTTTGAATCTGGGGGAGGGGCACAGTTCTGTGGCTGCTGCTTGTCCGTGAAAGCAGTCCTCCAAGCTGAGGAGCATTTCCAGAGAGGTCCAGCAAGGGGTTTGGCTTTTGCTTTGAATGGCCCTGGTCTGATTTTCAGCTCTGCAGGGCACTGGCTGTGGGTCCTCTGGGATGTAATGTTCCCTGCACCAGCAGGGCACAGAGATAGCAACCGCATGGGCTTGTCTGGGTGGTTGGGGGGAGGGGGGTGGGGGAGAAGAAGTACCAGCACTTGGCTTGCTGTTTACAGATGGGAGCTTCGAGTATGGTTATGGCCATTCACTCGCTGTTTCCCAGCTCTGGGTCCCAAAGCTGGGCTGTTTTCATCTCTGCTTTTCCCTAAACTGTGAAACCCACTGTGGGGTTCCTGGTATAGGCCTGACCCCAGTTTCTTCTTTCAGGAATTCTCTGGACACATATGCAAATATATTAATACCTCTTGGAAGCACCCTAATTTCCAAGAATCCTGAGGGTGAGTGGGGGACAGGGTGGGAGGGGCTGTGAGGGCTGCTGCTACTTCAGGGGGAGAAGGCGGAGTGAAGACAGACAATAAACCAAAGGCAAGGGCGTAGTTTGGGGGCGTCACAGGGATCTGAGAGAATTGGAGGTAGGGGCACTCTAGCCTCAGAATCACCCCCACAGCTAGTTGTGAACCTGCCCACCCCCCAAAAGTCCCTCCCCCCTCATTTACATCCTTCTTCCCAGAAACCCAAGCAAGTCATGACTTGGTGGTTCCTGCTCCTTTCTCCCCACTTCCAGGCTAGAGGTGAAGATCCACCCAGTGCCTCAGAGCATCCAGCCCCGTCTCCTTCGCACTGCAGGGGAAGGGACTGAGGAAGAGCCAAGAGGAAGGCCCAGACTCCTGTTTCCAAGGCCGTTGCACTGCACAGCTGCAGAGGCCTGGGGCTTTTCCCGATGGTGCGCATAGCCGGTGTGTGTCTGTGCAGGGCCCTGCCTACTCCCGCTCGGCCGCTGTGACCCCTTCAGTCAGAGGTGGGGCGGATCTCCTTCTACATGGCAGACCTGGGGACTTCCCTGGCCTGGGTGGTCCCAGACCTCTCCCAGAGCACAAGGAGGAAGAGAGACTCCTTCAGCTCAGAGCCAGAGGTGCGGGGAACCCACAAGGCTCCAGGCACTGACTCTGGGGGTCAGCCAGAGACAGACGCAGGGCCTCCCTCAGTGTACCCCATTTGACGGCTTTCCAATAAATCATGGGAAATTGGTGTTATTATCCCCATTTTTCATGTGGAAAAATTGAGGTCCAGAGAGACTAAGTCATTTTTCTAGTCACTCAGTGATGAAGTGTGGACTCAAGTCCACATCTGTGGTTCCAGAGACCAGGCTCTTGCCACCATCCCAGGGGAACCCGTCTACATGTTCCCAAGACAAAGACTGACAATCTTCCCAGGCTGCGAGGTATCTAGACAGGGTCGTGGTGTGGCATTTACCAGGGTGGGACATGGGACTCCAGGTGCATCATGTCCCCTCTCTGAACCTCATTTCTCCTCCCCTGTAAGACAAGAACACCACCTTTCACCCAGGAGGGCTGCTTCGTGGAGCAGCCACGCTCACATGCGTACTCTGCCTGGGACAGAGTAGGTGGCCTTTCATGTTTGTCAAAATGAAAGGAAATGACAACTGATATCCCGTACCTTTAATTTAATACAAATTGATCATAACTCACAAAATGGAAAACATTTTAAATAAAAATACTGCTGGGGTGGTCCAGATTCTGGTAGTTGAAGGGGTAAGGTGGGGACTGAGGATTCTTCTTGCTCAAGGAGGCCCGGTGGGCAGCAGTTGTGAGTGAGGTCCCCAAGTTCAGCTCCTTCAGGATGGTGTGTTCAGAGGCCCCATGACTAGAAGGAAAAGCCATAGGGGAGACATTCGCCTTGGTCTCGCTTTCCACTCCTTGGGTTCTCGCCTCTGAGCTGGGACAGAGCCACAGGGCAGGACACCTCGAGACTCTGCTGCTTCTCCACTCTGTCCTGAGTTTTCCACAGTTGATTCTGTGTTAACAAATGCAGATAGGCTTGTTAAACCTCTATCCTACCTTCCTTCTCATGGGCCTTTTTGTATGATTGATGCTGGAAAGGTGAAAATTACATTTCCCAGACTCCCCCGTAGCCAAAGCTCAAGTTTCCCCTAACAGAATCCCTCGTAGAGATTTGGCTTTGGGCACTGAGTTAAGTGGGAGACAGGCAGGCCCCAGGGCATCTATCTGCTGCCACGGATGGGGCAGAGAGAGCACAGTTCTGCCGTCAGCAGCTCTCTGACGCAGGGGCTTCCTGCAGATGGGAGCAGCCTTCCCAGTCACAACAGACATGATGAATTTGGTGGCTGGGAGCTGTTCTTGGAAATTCAGCAGAGTCTGCTCTTCCAGCCCTTCTAAGGATTTTGCAAGCCACTGGGGACCAGGTAATAAATCCTTGTCTAATTAAGTCAGCTAACGTAGCTCTTGCTTTCTGCAACCAGATCCTAACTGAGATGGATGCCAAGTCTGACAAGGGGTCCCAGCCAACAGTTCCTCCCAGGACTTGGGTCCTAATTATAACTGTTCCCAGAAGGCTTCCCATACCCTGGGAGGCCTGGCTGATGAGTGCTCCTTGTCTGGAGCTTCTGGGGACCTGGATCACCCAGTGAGATTGTTCTGCAGGTGGCTTTAGGCTGATGGGCTCTGCACAAGCCTCAGGTGTCCTGTCATCCTGTCCTTAGGTCTGGGGGCAGGAGATGGTGACACAGTGACTGCAACACATGGGCCTGACTACTGGCTGCCTTCCACAGGCCCCAGCACCACCACTGACTTGCAGATTGGTGGGAAAAGTTCTTGGGATGGAGTGGCTGGAGAGGGTGGTTCTCAGACAGCTCTAGGAGCTGCTATACCCGTGTCCACTGTGGGTTGGGGCTGATCACTAGTTCAGGCAGATGCGGGTCTTAGGCCACCGGCATGAGAGGGCTCTGTGGATCTTCTGGACTGCCCACCACGGGCCACACTGTGACACTTCGTGAGGGCAGCTGGGCGGGAGACAGACACAGGGAGGTAGTCCCCTGACCTGTGGATGGGGATGAGGGTCAGGCAGGGGTTGCCCTGAGGAGAAGCCATGTCACATCCTTGAACCAAAGCTGTATCCCCACCACAGCCACAGCTCCAGGACACCAATACTGGAAGACAGTTCAGGAATCAAGGGGCACAAACTCCATCTTACGGACAGGGAAATGGAGGCTGACGGGTGAACAACTGGCCCAAGGCCTCAGAGTGGCCAGCCTGGGCCAGAGTCCGGGTCTCCCGTCTCCTGGGCAGGGCTCTCGCTGGTGGCAGTATGGTCTCCGCGCCTGGACTAGATTCGGACAGTGTTGATCCGCAGTGGCTGGACGTTCTTGCCGTTGGCGTGGCTCTGGCCAGGGCTGAAGTAGGAGCACAGCTTGCCGGGGAACTTCTCGCGGAAGGTGTACAGCCAGGACATGTCGTCGGCGTTGTAGAAGATGAGCAGGCCTTGGTCGTAGTCCAGGAAGACGCCCACCTTGTCGAGCCTGTCCCGGACGTTGAGCCGCGTCCAGGGCTCCGTGCAGGCGCTGTACTGGTTCCCGTCGTGCATGACGATGCAGTAGAAGCCGCGGCTGGGCTGGATCTGGATGCTGCCCTTGCGACTCGCGGCTTCATGTGCCAGCCCGATCACCCACTGGGTCTTCTCCGCCACCACCACCTCCCAGTAGTGGACGCCGCTACTGAACGCTTCGGAGCCCAGCACCGACACCTCCACATCGAAGCGCTTGGGCGAGTCCTGCAGTGGCTGTGGGTGTAGGTTGCCATAAGCCACAATGGTGCAGTCATCCGACAGGATCAGGCGCTGGTGGGCAGTGCCTGGGTCAAGGGTCAGCGCGGCTGGCACTACAGGGGCATAAGAGGGACAGAAGATGAGGAGAGAAGCCTGCGCACGGGGGGGGGGCAGGGCCTCGCTGATGGCAGGGCTCTGGTTGGTGCTCAGGAGGCTACAGCCTGCCATGTGACTCTGAATACACGCCCACCCTCTCCTGGCCTCCTGATGGCTGAGGTCCTTCCAGATTTAAACTTGGCTACAGGAGAGCAGGGGCTTTGGCTGCTTGTTCACTGTCTGGCTGATGCCCATGGCAAGACACATTAGTGGGCACTCACAAATATACGCTCAGTTAACTAGAATGAGGTTCAGAATTAGGGATTTTTCAAGCTGGGAAGGAGCTTAAAGATTATCCAACTGCTACTGCCTGGTAGGAGGTGGTCTGGAAATTTGTGGGGGTGTTGGGGTTCTCTCAGTGATGGGAGGGATCCAGGTATGCTAAAGTTGCTGAAGGAAATGTACAGGATAGTCCTCTTTTTTTTTTTTTTGAGACAGAGTCTCACTCTGTCACCCTGGGGTTGAGCGCTGTGATGTCATAGCTCACAGCAACCTCAAACTCTTAGGCTCAAGAAATCCTCTTGCCTCAGGCTCCCAAGTAGCTGGGATTTCTGCCCCACCCCTCCCCCCTACACCCAGGGATTTCCAATTATTCCAGACATTTGTGTGGATCTTTTTTTATGATCATCTGAAGCTACAAACTAACTACATTTTATGTATGAACATGAAATAGTTCTTGCAGTTTTAATATATACTGAATAGTTTGGAATGCTACTATGTAAAGTGAGGAAAGTTTTGTTTGGAACTTCACTAAGAATTGTTTGCTTTTTTGGAAAATACATCTCTGAGGGCGACACCACTGATTGATACAGTCTGCTTGTACAGAAGCACGTGAGGAGAAATGGTCCCGGCCTGTAACAAGATTATTTTTTTTTATTTTTTTGCGTTTTTTGGCTGGGGCTGGGTTTGAATCCACCACCTTCGGCATACGGGGCTGGTGCCCTACTCCTTTGAGCCACAGGAGCCGCCCTACCTCATTACATTTTCTGGTGTGGTTGAGAGTATCTACATATCAGCTTAAGAAATGTTTTATTATAAATAATTTCCTTCTACTTTTCGTTCATTCTATAGCCAGAGTGTTTGTGTGTGTGTGTGTATGTACATATATGCGTATCACACTTGAAATTGAAAAAAGATTATATTTGAAATTGTGAAAGGTTATACTATTATCTTTGAGATGTTTCAAGTCATTTGTTTGAAAAGTAGACAGTGGTTCTGAAAAGGTTGAAAAACACTATCTCTGGGCCAACACTTCCATTTGACAGATTGGGAAACTGAGACCCAGAGAAGAAACATGACTAGTCTCAGGTCACCAAGCAAATACTGGCTGGGCAGGGACTAACCAAGGCCATCTGGAATCTAGCTCTAGCCTACCTCTTACGGCCGCCCTCCTCAGGCCCACAAAAAAGGCACATGTGGCTCAACAGAGTAGGGCGCCAGCCCTATATGCCAGAGGTGGTGGGTTCAAACTCAGCCCTGGCCAAAAACTGTGCAAAAAAAAAAAAAAAAAAAGCCTCTGCTCACAGTGCTTTCTAGGCCACCTTTCTGCTTGTTGCAACCACAGCCACGAGGCTCAATTCTAAGGGCCAGTCCTTGGAAAGCCTTCGCAGTCACCCAGCATGTAGCTCACTCTTGCCTATTAAATTCTTTAACTTTGTTCATGCCCTATCACCAGTATGGGTATAGCATACAGTGTTCTGTGCTCACGTTACACCTTATCTCATCTGCCCCAGGAGGGCAGGGAATGTAGACCATCTAATGAGGTCTGTCCTGTGTGTCTGGGGCCCAGCACAGGGCCTGGCATGAGGAAGGCATCCGGAAACACTAAACAAGTTAAACTGACTCCATTTGTGTCAATCAGGTGGCACAGGCTGGCCACACTGGCTTAGCAGGTCTGGCTCTAAAAATCTCATGACCTGTCTTGTCAAGAACTCTGTTTCCTCTTTCCTCCCTGAGGGACCTGATGACCAGCCAGAGGAGGAGGGGAACCTGGGATTGGCTCTTCTTGGCCTGGACAACAGCTCTAGGCCAGAGCAAGACGGAGGTGAGGCCAGGCATGGTGGCTCACCCTGTAATCGTAGCACTCTGGGTCACAGGGCACAAGTCTGGGAGGCCGAGGCGGGTGGATTACTTGAGCTCAGGAGTTCAAGACCAGCCTGAACAAAAGCAAGACCTTCTCTCTACTAAAAATAGAAAAATGGAGGCAAGAGGATCACTTGAGCCCAAGAGTTGGAGGTTGCTGTGAGTTATGACGCCATGACACTCTACCTTGAGTGATAGCTTGAGACTCTGTCTCAAAAAAATAACCCCAAACAAAAAAACCCCCAGAAAACAAGATGGCCTCCAGTTCCTCAGAGGGAAGGACGTCTGCATCCAGCTCTCTGCTCTTTCCTTCTCTGTTAGGCCAGGAAAAAGGATTGTACTCGGCCGGAGCTCTGTTGGCTGTGTGCACACACGGAAATAAGATGCCTCAATGGTGGTGACGGTCCCCCTCAGGGAGCAATAGCCAGTCCCTGAGCCGTGCTTCTGTTCCTACACCCCTGACAAAGCTGACCGCTGACCTGCGTCAAGCTCCTTCCATGATCTCTGTCTGAGTTTAGTTTTGCATTTTCCACGTTTCTTTTCCTCTCCTTAGAACTCGGAGGCTGTATGGAAACAATTAGCTCTGTGAATAGAGGGGTCAATGAAAACGCGACCCTCTGTCCGGGGCCATGAAGGAGGGGGCCCGTGAAGAGACAGATACCAAGTCTAGGGGTAGATGCTTCACCTCGCAGTCTGACGGGTCACAGGCCGCAAGTCAGAACCAGATCCCTGCCCCGCGGAATGCAGGGAATTCCCACAGCAGGGTGGGGTGGGGTGTGTGGGATGTGGAGTGTGGGTGTGGAGGAAGAGCTAGAGAGAGAAGAACCTAATCAGATAGCGGGGGGCTGCCCCTGCGGCACGGGATGGGTCAACAGCAGAGGGAGAAGGGTAGAGCCGGCCTGTGCCCAGGCGTGAGTCTGTATTGGATTAAGGAATGTTTTATTATAAATAATTTCCTCTGGTAGCCATTCTGAATTCCAGGGAGAACTCGGGCCTTGTGGACCAGGAACAGGTAGAAACCGAGGCTCAGGGCAAAAGCACTGAGCAGGGAGCGAGGGGCTCAGCCTCAGCCTAACCCTATGCAGGGCCAGGTGGGCCACTCCAGGGCCACCGAGGAGCAGGAGGGCACCCTAGGAAGCAGCCAAGGGGCCTCTGGGCAATTCTGAAGCTGAGTGGATAGAGAGGAGCCTGCAGTCCAAGGGAGACCCTGACCACACAGAGTGCCAGCTCCTGTGTGTAGAAGCCGTATGTGTGCTGTACGGGGTCAGCACCCATCACATGGGGGCAGGCTTAGGGGCAGGGCTTGGCACTCTCTTAGGGAGGAGGCATGGCCTCTTAGGAGGCTTGTATAGCCCAGGGGCTGAGGCTAGGGCAGAGCCCAGCACCCTGACTGAGGCCCATCTCCAGCCCTCCTCCTCCTCATTAACAGATGATCCTGTCTTCCTGGGCACCCTCCCTGTCTCCCGCCCTCTCTGAGGCTGGGGCTGGCAGGAGTAACACGCTTCAGACCAAGAGACCAGGAGGGGGACATGGCAACACCCTTTCCCCCTCTGAGAAGTCAGTCCCTGTGTAAGGACAGGCTTCCACCCAGCCTTTATCCTCAGGAGAGGTGACAGACCCAGCAAAACAAAGGCAGTTCCCTGGGGCTCACTGCTTTACAGGTCGGAGCTCAATTCTAGGTCCCAGGACACTATGAGTTTTATAAAAACAAAAAGCTAGGCACTGAGGCAGCCTGTCTGGTCTCCAGGTGTGTTCTCCATCCATTTCAGCCTTTCCAGACCTCAAGGTCAAAGACACTCAGGAAGGACCATGAACTGTGGAGGCCTTAGGAAATGTATCCCAACCACCCGTCAACCACACTCTGCAAGTGACCCAAGCAGCAGAGAAAACCCTCTAGGGCACAGCCCAGCACCTTCATGTGGCAGCCAGTAGTTTCTTTGTTCTCAGAGACAGCAGATTCAAGCCTGACAGGATAAGAAAAGCCATCAGCTCTTACCTCTGGCCAGGGCTTTAAAAAACTAGTCCCTCAGGCCTCCCACTACTGGGTCCTCAGGGCACACGGCAGGCATCTACAAAACATTCTCTCACCCACTAGCTCATGGGAACACCAATTACTATGCCCATTTTCCAGATGAGGAGAGTGAGGCTCCAAGGAGATCTCTCTGAGTTAAGCAGCTTGCTCATATTGCCACTTAGGGGGGAAGCAGAGTGGGAACTTAAGCTAAAGTCTTTCCACATCATATCTTTTTCATTGTGTGGTTCCAGAAAGTCTATTCAGCAAACTGAGGAACCATCTGATGATTCATGATAATAACAATTACAAACAGGTATCACATACTTACTAAGTCATGGGGACCATTATCCCAAATAAATACTTTCATTCTCATACCTATCCTGGGAGATAAATGTGACTATCCCTGTTTTATAGATGAGGAAACTGAGGCTCAGCAAGGGGAATGCTTTGCCCGGGCTCACACAGCCGGGCAGTGACTGTGCTGGGACTCAGCATGATTGGACTCAAATAAGGGGGGGGGGGCTGTAGGAGGGAGGAGGACAGTGTCCAGTGTCCCTGGGACAATGGGCTGCCTGGCCTGGCTGGGGAGGCAGTTTGTGCCTGGGAGCTGGGGAATTCAGACCAGGTAGGTAGGAGAGTATATATACCTCCTACTAGGTAGGAGAAGGGCTTTCTGAAGTTAGGCTCAGGGTGGGGTGAGGGGTGAGGGTGGGTGTTAGTGGAAGCTCCAGAGTAGGAGTGATAGGGGCAAGATGGGGTTCTCAGGTGACCTAATAGGAAGCCTGAGCTGGAGGGGAGGGGCAGGCAGGAAGCTGCTGGAATCCATGGGCTAGGTCTCTGGGGGCACCCCTCCCATCCAGACATAAAGGGCTTTGGTGCTGGCAGAGGAGCCAGAGTGACTTCACAGGCCCCACAGACAAAGAAAGGGGCCCAGCCAACCAGGTCGCTGTTCTCTGAACTCCCCAGGGGCCTCTGCTCTCTCGCTCTCAGCTACTCTTTCAGCCCCTCTCCTGTAGGCAGCTTTCTCTGGGGCAGTGGTTTTCAACTGGGGCAATTTTGCTCCCCAGGGAACATTTGGCAATGTCCAGAGACATTTTTGTTTGTTACAGCTGAGAAGGGTGGCTACTAACATCTGGTGTATGGAGACCAGGGATGCTTCTAGACACCAACAAAGAATTATTCAGCCTCAGGTTTCAATAGTGCTGAGGGCAGGAGCCCTGCCCTGGGGCAAGGTCCCATCCCCATCTGCTTACCTGTGAGGGAGTCAAGAAGGAGATTGTAGCATCTTTGTTTTACAGAAGAGGAAAGTGAGGCTCAGTGGAGGAAGTGACTTGTCCAAGGCTGTGCAGCAAGTTCCTTCCTTCACAAATATTTATTGAGTACCTGCTGTATGCTAGGTACTACTCCAATAGCAGGGACTCATTCATTACTGTGCTGCCTGCTGGGGATGAATCAGACCTGGCCCCTGACCTGTCCAAACTCACAGACCAGTGAGAGAGATAGCCACAAAAATAATTACAAAAGATTCAGACCAGGAAAGCCTCAGGCTGCCTGGAGAAATCCAAAAAGACTTCTTAGAGGAGGTGTTTATAAACTAAGCCATAAAGCGGAGTAAGAGTTGGCCATCAAAGATTTCACATTATGCAGAGGGATCCAGGCAAAGGTAACAGCAAAAAGTGAGAAGGAGGGAAGAATAGGGCTCATTTAAGACCTAAAGATGGTGGCTCGGCGCCTGTAGCTTAAGCAGCTAAGGCGCCAGCCACATACATCAGAGCTGGCAGGTTCAAATCTAGCCCTGGCCTGCCAAAAACAATGACAACTGCAACCGAAAAATAGCCAGGCATTGTGGCGGGCGCCTGTAGTCCCGGCTACTTGGGAGGCTGAGGCAAAAGAATTGCTTAAGCCCGGGAATTGAAGGTTGCTGTGAGCTGTGATGCCACGACACTCTACCCAGGGCGAAAGCTTGAGGCTCTGTCTCAAAAAAAAAAAAAAAAAAAAGAAAGAAAAAGACAAAAAGATGGTTGATATGAAGAAGAGAATGAGATGCTGGAAAGGCCCACATCATGCCAGGCTGAGGTACCTGGACTGCCTCTCTGAGCTGTGACCCGGATGGAGCAGGTGGCAGCTGAGACAAAGAGAGTTCCCTCAACCACCTGTTTGAGGAGCTCCTTTGAATCAATGGCTGGTGAAGGAAGAGGAGTATTGAATGTGCTCCTTGCCTCCTGGAATTATGACCCTCTCCCTGCTGGGTCCCAGTGTGGAAGTCTCTCCAAGGCTGAGAGCACACAGAGACCCCCACCCCAGAGCCACCACCTACTCTGGAGGAAAATGGGTCCTTCTCCCAACTCGGGCCCCCTGTCGATGAGGGCATAAGACCAGTTTTAAGAGAAATAGCAGGTGCCCTTTACCTCTATGAAATCAGAAGTGACTTATCAAATGAGGCCTTCATCATCCACAGGGGAGCCCCAGCTCTGTGGCTGTTTCTGCCCCTCTCCATCCCCACCCAGAGGGCACAATCCCTGACCTGCTGGGAGTATCCTGACCTCCCCGCTGAGGTTTGTGGGGCTCTCTCATCCCCTACCCCAGCCTTCGGTTCAAATGTGGTCTGTTCTGTGCCTTCCCTGCCCTTCCCCTTTGTCCTGTCCTGAGCCTCCCGTTGCTCCCTCTGGGCTCCACTGGTGTAAATCCCTCATCACACCCTTGTCCCGCTGGACTGTCAGGGTCTGGCTCCCCTGACTCCTGAGAGCACCTCAACGTTAATGTTAATGAGTTAATGTTTGTAGGATAGAAGAATGAATCCAGACAGGTGGAAAGAACTCCTATGTAACCTTAGGATGTCAGTGAGCCTCCCCGAGCCACTCTCCCCAGCTGCCTTCCTGGTATGTATGAGGCCAGAGAATGGCCAGTTAGCTTAGTAGGTGAGGATACAGGCTCTGGGATCTGACACTGGGGTTTAAATCCTGGCTGTATCATTTACAGGGCATGACCAAGGACAAGTCCTTAATAGCTGTATGCCTGAATTTCTTCATCCGAAAAAATAATACAATAACTGTGTCTACCTCTCAGGGAGAAGCCCCTCCTATATCCGTGTCTCCCCTTTCAAGTGCTTCGGGAACACAGAAGGTTGCCAGTCAGCTTGCCCTTGAGGGCTGTGTGATTTGGGGAAGGCACTGACCTCTCAGTCCTAGAGCCTGCTAACTCTACCTGTTTCAGACCATCTCCTCTCTCTGCAAACCTCCCATCAGCTCCTCCCCTTCTCAGTTGATCACCTCACCCCTGGGGAGGATGCAGCCAGCAGGAGAGAATTCAAGTTCTCACCCTCCTGTGTCAGTGCCCACTTACTCTACCTGCGTGGGCTCCCGGCAGAGGACTGTCCTTCAGCTGTGAGGCAGATCCCACTTGTGGGCGGCAGTCAAGGCCATTACTTCTGCAAGTCTCTCTCCTTTATCCTCAACTCTGCCTTCTCTATTGCATCTTTCTATTAGCCCACCAATCTGCTGTAGTTTTCCTATCTAAAAAAAACAAAACAAAAAAACACCCCCCACCAAAACTGCTGCTGCCGCATTCACTGCCTATAAGTAAAACTCCTTGAAAGCACCATTTCCCCCCACTGCCTCCCCTCTCTCCCTAATGGGCTCCAACAGGCTTTTACCCCGATCACTTCGCCAAAACAGCTCTTCTCAAGGCCGCCCATGCCCTCTACGTTGCTAAGAGCAACATTCTGGGTTCTCCCACACCTGGCTCCACAGCCTTCGCCACCATTAACCCCTCTCTCCTCCTGGAAATGGGTCTCCCACGCAGCTCCCCTCCTGCCCCTCTGACTGCTCTTTCTCAGTCTCCTGAGCTTGGCCCCCCTCCTGTCTCTGACTTCTGGGAGAGAACTTCTGGCCACTCCAGATCAGCACTGAGATATCCAATCGGCATCACAAACCTCACAGACTTCCAGTCACCTCGGCCAAAATCTTTCTTCTCTTCCTTTCCTTCACTAACAAATAAAACAAAACAAAAATATCCTTTTTTTAAATTTCCAAATTTTATGGGGATGGAAGTGTTTTTGTTCACATGGATCATTGCTGTAAGGCTTAAGTCAGGGCTATAAGAGTGTCCGTCACCTAGAGGGTGTTCACTGAACCTGTTCCTTGCCTTCTTTTTCTCACACCAATCTCTTAGCAAATGCAATCTCTTAGCAAATTTTGCTAGCTGTACCTTCAAAATATATCCTACATCTGATTCCTTCTCACCACCTCCAGTCCCACCCTCTGGCTCCCTACCTCTGTGGCTTCTCCCTGGATAATGCTTTCCTAGCCAGCTTCCTGCCTCCACCCTTCACCCCCTTCAGTCTATTCTCAACCCACTAAAAACCTAAGACAGTTCCTATCACTCCACTTCCCCAGCTCTCCAATGGCTCTCATCTCACTCGGCATCAAAACCACAGTTCTCACAGTGGCCTAGGGGTCCTCAGTCTGGCCACTGCTGCCTCCTGACCTCGTCATCTCCACTCTCCTTCTCACTCATTCCACTCCACTGGGCCTCCCTGCTGTCCCTTAAACATGCCAGACATGCTCCTGCCTCAGGGCCTTTGCACATGCTATTCTCGTGCCAGGACACTTTCCCTCAGGTACCTACATACTGCACTCTCCTTTAGGTCTTTAGTGCTCCTCAGTGTGCCTTCCTCCTGGATCCTCTATTTAAAATCTCTGTCCTGTATCAACCTCTCTTGGCTCCCTTTCCTCATCCTTTCTCAGTATCTAATGCACTATGGAGTTTACTTGTGTACTTTTGTTTACTTTCTTTTTCTAGTGTGCAAGAATCATGAGGGCAGGGATTTTTTCTCCTGTTTTGTTCACTGCTGTATCTCCAACACATAGAATCATGCCTGTATGAGGTAGGTGCTTATATGCTGTACAGAGAAAATGAGCCAGTGAAGTGCCCAGAGCCTCAGTCTCCTCATCTGGAGAGTGGCTACAGTAATGGACCCAACCTCATGGAGTTTTATGAGAATTCACTGAGCTGAGTGAGTGTGCAGGTGCCTTGCATAGACCCTGGAACACAGCAGGTGCTCAGCAGGGCACACTGCTCACTTCCTCATGCTGTCCTGCCATGTTTAGGGCAGGGGGCAGGGCTGGGCTGGGCCATGCCTCACCTAGGTCTGGCCTATGACTGTCCATGTCTTACCTGGGTGGATGTCCTGGAAAAGGGACTTCCAGATCGTGTACTGCAGGGGGCCCGTGTACTTGGAGGTTGGGAAGTCTTCGTAGGTGAGGTTGGTCTCATGGATTTTCCCCTTGAGCCTGGAAAGAGAGCAGGAGAGAAATCTGCCCCAGGAACTAGATTTCTGCCCCAATGCCCTGGGCCCTGAGTCACTTTCACAGCTGCTGATATCCAGCAAGGTCATGAGTAAGAAGTCTGCAGGACTCAGATTCAAGTGCCTGCTTGTGCCACTTCCAATCTTGCCAGATATTACCCTCAGTTTTTTCATCTTTCAAATGTCACACGAGCACCAACTTTCTAGGCTTATTGTGAGGACTATTTGGCATAACCTATATAAACTGCTTAGCATGGTGATTGGCTCCAGGTCAACCTCAAATTCACGATGTTGGCGATTAGTGTGGATCATCAACAAACTAATGACTACGTGGTACTCTTACTAAGAGAGGCTTTGGAGCCAGAGAAACCAGGCTTGAATCCTGGCTCTACCACTTACTAGAAGAGGGGCCTTGGCCAACAACTGATCTAGCATCTCTGAGCCTCAGTTTCTACATGTGTGATATGAGAATGACAGAGGTAACCACTCCTGTCATTCCAAGGGGGCTAAGAGGGCTGTAGTAACATAAAGTTTTTGGTTTTTTTTTTTAATTGTTGGGGATTCATTGAGGATACAAGAAATCAGGTTATACCGATTGCATTTGTTAGGTAAAGTCCCTTTTATAATTGTGTCTTGTAAATCTTTTTTGTTTATTTGTTTGTTTTAATTGAGATAGATTCTCACTGTTACCTGGGGTAGGATGCTGTGGTGTCATAGCTCACAGCAACCTCAAACTCTTGGGTTTAAGAAATCCTCTTGCCTCAGCCTCCGAGTAGCTGAGACTATAGGCACCAGCCACAACACCCAGCTAGTTTTTAGTAGAGACGGGGTCTCACTCTTGTTCAGGCTGGTCTCAAACTCCTGTGCTAGGATTATAGGTATGAGCCACTGCACCTGGCCTGTAATATAAAGCTTTTATGTAATAATAGGCAATGTCAGTATTATAATAACATATAGTATAAACTAATATAAAATATATTTATAATATAGACAAGACACTATATGATTGTATTATAAATATTATAAATATTACTCATGATTGGTAATATACGCATGATATGTTACATGAAGCCTTTAGCCTGGGTCGCAGCAGAAGTCCCATAAATATTTGATGAAGACTAAATGAATGAATTCTCTGCTAATGACCTCGTCTACCTGCACTCCCACAACTCTGCACCGCTCAGGGAGGGGACACCCACCTGGGGAAGGTCCCCGGCAGGGAGCACTTACCGCTCGGACAGGGAGGCCACCCCGGCCAGGAAGGTGTGGCGGTCGGTTTCGGCCAGCCGCTCCTGCAGGATCTGCGCCCCCTCCTGCACCTTGCGCAGCTGCTGGCTGTAGCGCTGGACTTTCTGCTCGATGTCAGTCAGTGTGCGAGCTGTGTCTGCCTCTAGCTCCTCCAGCATGGCCTTCTGCCTCTCGCGCAGCAGCCGGTGCAGGCGCTCGAAGGCCTCACCGATAGTGGTCCGCAGGCTCTTGGTGGAAGACTGTGGGGAACAGTCATCAGGGGTTATGGTGCGGATGAGAAGGGGGAGGGCACTGATGGGGTGCTCCGTGGGTGAGAGGAGAAAACTGAGAGCCTTGATGGGCAGAGAGGAAAGAGTGGGAAAGGGCATGCTTGGTGGCAAGTGCAAAGGCATGAGGGTCTGGAAGGATTGGCATGGCTGGGGACAGCAAACGGCTCTGTGAGGCCCCTTAGAAGGCTGACGAAATGGGCCAGGCTAGAACGCTGATGCTTGAACTAGGGGAGCAGCAGTGATGGTGAGAGACATGGTTTGAAAGACATCTATGGAGAGCCACTTTGGCTCTGGCTGCGGATTGGCTGCAGGAGAGAAAGAAGCTGAGGATGATGGCCAGATTTTTGGCATGGGGGTAGGAGAGATAGGGGAGCTGGGGTGAGAGGTAGGGGCAGGGATAAGATACTGAGTTCAGTCTGGAAGGTAGTAAAATCTTTCTTTTAAAAAAGATCACTCATGGGGCTCCGGGGAAGATGACAAGAAGATCACAGATGTCAGGGAGCTTTCTAACGTGCAACACGCTGGGGAAACGGTGGTGTCATTCACCCTGTCCTGTCAGCCCTAGACTCTCTGGCTAAGGAACATGGAGTTAGGGCCATGACGGAAGAGGTAAGTGTGGACTTGCATGATTCTCTCTGTCCCCAAAGGCACTGTGAGGCCAGGAAGGGGTGAAGTGGTGAAGGGCACAGGTTCTGTGCCTCTCAGCCGGGGCAAGGGTCCTAGCCTTGGGTTTCTAGCTGTGGAAACCTCAGTTGCCTAAGATCTATGATTAGTTTTCTAATCTGTGAAAGAGGTAACAAAAACGAAATTGCAGGTTTGTGGTAAAGATGAAATAGGGAATGTTCACAAAATGTGAGACACAGTCCAAAGGGCAGAGAAAGGGCCTGCTTATTGAAGAGTTCAATTCTAATGGCATGTCCTAGAAGTTTTCATTGAGAGATGGCTTCTGAGCTGGTGGCCGAGGGATGGATGGGCAGGATGTCAGCTGGGGCTGGTGAAGCAGGCAGCGGGAACAGCGTGAGTAGAGTCAGGACGACATTGGGTACAGAAGTGTGGCCAGGCTGCAGCAGCATGTGGGGCCTGCCTCTGCAATTTTACTTTGTGGGATTCTGGCTGGGAGTTCATGGAGTCAGAAACCCCACTGTGTTCAGTGCCCAGGGCTCTGTGGGAGGCTTGACAAAGGCTCAATTAGGGCCTGTTCCCTCCCAACACAGCTGCTGGCCTGCAGGAAGAACTGCTGGCAGAGAGCCAGCCTCCCCGCGCATGCCCACCCAGGACGCCAGGCAGACAAAGACGGGGTGGAGGGGAGGCTGCAGTGGCCTCCCCAGCTTGCCCACGGGAAGGGCTGAGGCTCCAGAATCACACATTGCTGATGGGGAAGATGGGTCTGTCCTCTCCACGCCACCTACAGCTGCCCTCCAAAGGCCTCCAGGCCTCACAGCCACCACTCCGGTTCCTTCCAGGCCACTCTGCAGCAGCATGGCCACTGCTCACCCTCTACTAACTGGAAGTCCTGCTTTGCCTCCCATCTCTGCGGCAGCTGCCTCTCTGCCACCTATGGCCCTCTTGGCTCATCCAGGCCAGATCCTCCCACTCTCACCCCTCGCGCTTCCCCCATCTTCAACTCCCACTGTTCTGAGGATGGCTGCCAAGTCTCTACAGATGCCTTGCACGTCTCTGGAGTGCCACGCCCATTTCCCAGCTGTCTCCCCAACATGTCATCGTGGTCCTCGAAGGTCCCTTCAAATCACTTGGTCCACAAATCAACTCCTGCCTTTGCCAACAAATTCACCGCCAGAGTGATCTTCCAAAGTGCAGGCTGGATTACAGCCAACTCCATGTTTAGGAACCTTCCTCAGCTCCTCGATGACTATAAAATGATAATTCCTTAGCCTGGCATTCAAGGCCCTTTTCAACATGATTCTAGTTTAGCTCCCTAGTGCCAATGCATTGCAATTCCACCTGCCTAGAATAACTTCTCACCCAAATCCTTTACTCACCTAGTAAACTCCCACTCATCCTGCAAGACCCAGCTTGAAAGCTACCGTGTCTAACTTTGTCTGGCAGTCAGATGTTCCTAGAGCCTTTTGTAAATACTCTTTTTTTTTTTAGACAGAACCTCAAGCTGTCACCCTGGGTAGAGTGCCATGGCATCACAGGTCACAGCAACCTCCAACTCTTGGGCTCAAGCAAGTCTCCTGCGTCCGCCTCCCAAATAGCTGGGACTACAGGCACCTGCCACAACGCCCGGCTAATTTTTGGTTGCAGCTGTTGTTGTTTGGCCGGCCAGAGCTGTATTTGAACCCGCCAGCTCAGGTGTATGTGGCTGGAGCCTTAACTGCTTGAGCCACAGGCACCAAGCCCTTTTGTAAATACTCTTAATAAATACACCGTCCCACGTTTTATATCTCCCTGGCTGGTGAGTGAGAGTGATATCTTCCTTAGCCAGGCAACTCCATGCCTGTCCCAGGGCCTAGCACAAGACCACCGGCCAGGAGCTTGATGGACAAGAGAGGAAAGGAGAGAAGGGTCCCGCCCAAGATTGCACTACAAAGCTGAGGGCAAGCTCCAACTTTTCAGGCTGGATGTTCAGTGTATCCAGGATGAGAGATGATGAGTAAGGAAAGAGGCTGAGGCAGGAGAGGACAGCTCAGAAATGGAACATCAAAGTGACAGCCACCCTAGGAGCCTCAAGCATGCCTTGAATGGGTTCTGATGGCCTATCAGGCCTGCTGACCACAAAGCCATAGCTCCTGCTGGGAACTGGATAGTAAGCTCCCAATTTGCCACTTACTAGCTGTGGGGCTTCAGGCTGGCTCTTCAACCTCTCTGAGCTTCAGTTTCCATGCTGATAAAATTGGGATAATAAGAGTTCCTTTTCACTATTTCGTTCTACAGATACTTATTGCACTCCAGACACTGCTAGGTTTTAGGGAGTACTCTTGTTGTGGAGGTGACATTCTGCGGGGTTCAGTAAGACAATGATGGGAAAACACAACCCTCAGTGCGGAGAAAGGTTCTGTTCAACTGCTGTGCCCCATTTACTATAGTTCGTTCTCGGGAAAAACCCCCCTCAGTGAAGCAGCCTTCACCCCAGCCCACCACATCCCTTGGAACACCCTGGGGCCTGGAGGAGGTGAGGCCCTTTCAGAAAAATACCCTGCCAAGAATGTGTCACTAGGGCTAACCAAGGAAAACATAGGGCCATCAGAGGGAGATCAGAAAGGCCCTCAGGCCGGGCTATTGGAGGGGCAGGCGCCTTAAGAAAGCGGAGTCAGGCACCAGGTGAAATATGACCTCCAAAGCATCCATAGGCATTTCTTGTATAAACATCCCAGTCCAGACAGGAAGCGGGGCTGAGGGAACTGGAGGAGGAGGTGGCCCCATAGGACCCCCCAGAGGCAGACAGATGGACAGGAAAGCGCGGGGGGAGGAAGAGGTCAGTGGAGAAAAACAATGGAGGGTGGAGAGAGAGGAGAATACTTCTGGGGAGAAGAAACAGACCCCAATATTCCAATTCCCCTCTCATGCAGATGGAAACTTCCATTTGCTTCTCATCACCTGAGAGGTACAGAATCACCAGACAAATGGGGAAATTGAGGCTGTGGGAAGCAATTAAGCCAGAGTCCTGTGGCTGTTTCTCATCTGCCACCCACTGAGGGTCTTGCCCAGAGGCACTCTGGAATGTTCTGTGAAGAAAGGTTTGTCATGACCTTCCTGAGACCCCACAGCAGGTTGGTGGCCAAGCTGGGGCACAGATCTGGGTTTCCAGTGGCCTCTCTAGGCCCCAGGATGACCTCCGGGTGCCCTGAGCATTCCTGAAGCTCTACTCCAGCTCCCGCTAATGGAGTGAGCCAGCTCAGTGTCACCCTGGACTTCAGGGTCCACAGAGCTGCTCTGTGCAGTGAGGACTAACACTCCCACCAACCCTGAAGTCTCCGCTGTACAGATGGGAAGACTAAGGGCCCAGAAAAGAATGCAATTCATCTGAAGTCACACAGTGAGTTAGTAGCAGGATCAGAAACCACATCCTTCCTTCCTCTCAAGGCAACAAAAATGCCCACAAACCATCGTAGCCAGACTGCAGGGTCTGCCCCTACTGTTGATGAATTGGGTAAGATGAGATGATACCAAGGCTGGGCCACAAACTATCAGAAGGGCTTCCACCGCACGGGCTCAGGGTTGGCTCCTCCCACCAGGGGCGTTTTTAATTAGGGGAGAGGAAAAAGCGACTGGGTACATTCTCCCAGCCCTTCAGGACGCCAGAGTTTGCTGTAGAGGCCCTGGTCCCAGCTTAACTTCCACCCAACGTGGAAAGGAAGAAGTGGTCCCATCTTGAACCCAGGCAGCAGCCCAAACCTTTGCCCTCAGTCCCCTGAGGGTGGATCCTGCCCCATTGATCTACACGGAAGCCCCACCCTCGGTCTCTCGAAGCCCCGCCTTCTTCCCCAGACTGTCCCCGCCCCTCGAAGCCCCGCCCCACCCCTGTGGGTTCGCACCAGTACTGCACCAGCCTCACCTTGGTCTCCGCCAGCTGTCGCTTGAGCAGCTGTAGAGCCTCCGTGTGCTCCCGCTCGCTGTCCTGAAGGCCCTGAAGCTGCTCCTTCAGCTCCCTCTGAAACAAACACAGGGTGGCGATGGGGCTGCAGGCCGCAGCTGGCTCTAGTCTCATGGTGATGAAGAGTCCAGCCTTGACTACTGCAGGGTGCAAGAGTATCCTGTCTCTGTCCCCGTACCTCCCCCGCTCCGCCAACACTTGCCACCCGTCATAGTTCTACCACCTCCGATTCCCATAGGGTCTGTCTCCTGAGTACCTGCAGGACACAGCCCCATCTTTCATCTGATTTTTTGCAACAGCCTCCTCCCTGGCCATCCCAGAAGCTTCTGGTCTCCTGCACATTAACTGCCCCCTGCCCCCCATACCTCTTTCACCTGGCCTCTGACTCCCTGCTTAGAACCCTCTGATGCGAACCAAGGGTGGCCCACAGTCCACCTCTGCACATTAACTGCCTACATTCTCTGAGTGCTTATGGGGACTAGACACTGCTCTGGGCCCTCTGATTGTATTAATTCATTTGAGCCTCTTATTAACCCTAAGGTGGCACTATTATTACTCCCATTTTTCTGATGGTGAGAAAGGTACAAGGAGGTCAAAAAACTGGCCCAAAGTATACAGCTACTCATGTAAGGATAAAGCCAGAACGGGAACTCAGGCAGCCTAGTTCTGGGGACCATGAACGTGATGCCAGGTGATACATTTTGTACAACCATGACATCCATGGGGAACCACAAGTCTACTGTAGACAAGATACCATTTTAAATAAAAGCAGGATCAGTATTACTGATTTTTTTTTCTTTGCCTCAGGTTCCAGTATGATTCAGCAGGACACTGCTATTGACCTTGTGCTTAAGGGGAGAGGAAGGGGATGGGAGAGGGAAGAATGGGTGGAAGGGTAAATGGGGGGACCACAACTACAGTGCATGCAAAATTTACCAAAATGTAGAAAAGTATTTACCAAATGTAGAAAAGAATTTACCAAATGTAGAAAAATTATCTTTGCTTACTATTGCTTATTCTTACAAGGGTACATGCAAAATTTACCAAATGTAGAATATAAATGTCTTAACACAATAACAAAGAAAATGCTGTGAAGGCTATGCTAACAAGTTTGATGAAAATATTTCAAATTGTATATAAAACCAGCACATTGTACCCCATGATTGCATTGATGTACACAGCTACGATTTAATAAAAAAAAAATAAACAACTATCTTGACCTTGAATTGTTAAAAAATTCAAAAAAAATAAAATGTTAATATTTTATTCATTGTGGACTTTTTGCATCTATTTTGATTTAAGAAATATTGCATCAAATACTCTCAATTACTGAATTCTGGGGGGCACTTGCTTCAATCTTGGGCCTCCCTTATCTTGCCCTAGACCCACCACTGTCTCCTGCATCCTCCCCTCTCACTCCCGCCAGCCAGAGTGGCCTTCTCCCTGTCCATCCACCACGCTGAGCTTGTTCCAGCCTTAAGATTTTGCATTTATGATCTCCTCTGGCTGTCCCCACTCTCCCCCCTCCACTCTCAAGAGTTTTCTCACAGTGACTCCTTTGTATCACTAGCTTATCATCTCAGATGCCATCTCACCAAAGAGTCTTTTCTGAGCCCCCCAGAAACAGTGGCACCTCTTTATACCTTCTGTCACACACATTGATTCACAGACTTCATAGCACCTTCTGCAACTCAGGTCTCAAATGAACTGAGTTGTTTATCTGACTGTGATTGTTGCTTCTCACTTGCACTAGAATGTGAGTTTCATGAGGGCAGGAATCCTGTCTGGCTTATTCCCAGCTGTATCCCCGGAGCCTAGAACAGTGTCTAGCCTGCAGCAAAGCCTCAGTAATTATTTGTCAGATAATAAATAGGATGTGGAGGTGGGCACTCCCAGCACAGGGCTCAGCTGTCTGTACTTACAGGGAATCTAACCCATCATATCATAGCTAGTTGTTCTCCTGTCTGTCCCCCCTCCATCTCCATATTAGCCTATCAGTCCTCCAGGACAGTTGTCACTGCTCCCTCTCTATGCCCCACACCCAGCCTGGCACTGACGTGGGACTCAAGGAAGCAGGAAGCCTGCCATGTGAATTAATTTCCTGGAAAGAGCCTCTGAGTTCTCCAATCAGCCTGGGCTGTGAGTGGTGCCTGGAAGGCTGACTTATTCATTCACATTCAGCTCCCTCCCACTCATTCAGCATGTCAGAGCAGGGAAGATCCTCGGAAAATGTCTAAGTTTAACTAATTTTACAGACCAGGTAGCAACATGGGAAAATGATTATGATAACATACTAAGGGAAGAATTAAAATTATCTTTGCTTACTATTGCTTATTCATTCAGCAAATATTTATTGAGCAACTACTAAGTATGGGCCCAGTTGAGGTCCTGGGGGATACAACAAAGAGCAAGAGAGACACAGTCCCTGCCTTTAGGGACTAGTCCAGTGGGGGAAACAGACAACAAGAACAATAATAACACTGTGAGATAATTGCCAATATGGTTTGTGCTCTAGAGAAAATAAGCATTCTATTTTCTATTCTGTGGGATGTGGAGGTGAGGGTGGGGGTTTAGGTAGGGTGGTCAAGGAAGGCTTCTCTGAGGAGGTAACATCAGAGATGACAGTGGAAGGATGAAGAATAGCCAGATAGGAAAAACAAGGGAAGAAAGAAAAATGGGAGCAGCTTGTTCTGCAAGAATAGAGAGCTTGCAGACATAATGGGTGGAACTCGGGCAGCCATCTCAGGCCATGAAGCAACTGTAAAGACAGAAGACGCAAGCTGGAACCAGAAGAGTAGAAAGAAGAGGAAGAGGAAACTGGGTCCCTGATGACTGGGGCTGCTACACCATCATTAGACTCAGTAATATGATAGGAAGATGGCAGTGTCAACTGCCAATTGCCAAGGTGTAAATGCTCCTGCCAACGTGGATTTCAAGCTATCACTGTGAGGTCACCAGATACAAAGTTGAGAAGAAATGTGCACAACCCACGGTGCTGGTGCAGCCGTGTCCAGCACACCAAGTCATTTCCTATAGACTTGCTTTACAAAAGAGAGAATTACACCCCCATCTAATTTTAGCTACTTTAGCCAGGTCTCTATTACTAGAAGATGAAAGTCATCCCCAATGGATCCACGTGTAGCTGTATCCTTGGAGCAGATGAATCTTTGCCTAGGAGTGTAGAAAGATCAGTTCTCAGGTCCTCACAATGGCCTTGGGACTATGCAGCTTGGGACGTGGTGTGGCTGAGATGCAGTTGTTTGAGGAGATGGGAAGAGTGCTATAATTCTCTCCCTTGGTGGTCCCTGTAGGTCTGCACAGGACCCAGCCACCCAGGAAGCTCTTCCATATTTCTGAGAAATCACCCTGCAGGGCGCATTCCTTACATTGCTTGGGGTGACTGCAAGGACTTGGACAAATTCCTCTCTGATTTTGGAGTCAGGGAACAAGGAGAGTTGGCTTGCTCATGGGGTCCAATGGAATACTCATTGGCCCATTAGACAAACATGTGCTGAGGCCTCCCTGGGCCTCACATAATATTGTGTCAGGGATGGGGACAGGGATGAGGGGCAAGTTCCAACCCATAATGCCACTGCACATGAGTAGGGGAGACAGACACAGACACTTACGTGATGAATACTGGGACAGTGTTGGGGGGCCCCAAACCTGCTCCTCCTCCCATGTTTCCCATCTTGGTGAAGCACACCCCCAGTCTCCTCACTGCCATCTGAGCCAGAAACCTGGGAGTCAACCTTGATGCCTCCTGCTCTCAAACCAATCCGATCAATCATCAGGTCTGTTCTGCAATTTGTTCTCTCCTCTCTACAGCCACTGCCCCTGGCTCATCACTTCTCCGGACTGTGGCCCCAGGCTCCCTGCTGCCCTTGTACTCTTCCACTGCTCCAAGCACCCCACAAGGCAGCTGCAGTGATCTTTCTAAAGAGCACACCTGCAAATGCTTCTCCCCACCTCTCCCGGCTGCAGGATTTCCATGTCGTCTAGGAAGAAAAACACAAAATCTGAGGGTGACATTTTAGGCTCTTTACCACTAGCCCCAAACTCCTCTACTCTTATCTTTTGGTCCAGACTTGTGCTGTCTCATACAGTACCCACTAGCTACATATGGATATTTAAGTTGCAATTAATTAAAATTAAATAAAATTGAAAATTCAGCTCCTTTATTGCACTGGCCGCATTTCACGTGCTCAGTAGCCACATGTGACTCATGGCTACTCTGGGCATCAGACGTGTAGCTGCAGAACTCTGTCTCACCCCAGAGAGTTCCAGTGGACAGCACTAGTCTAGTCACGCTAAGCGCCGTGCAGTGCCCTCCTCCAGGCCTTTGTATGTGCTGTGCCCTCTATCTGGAAGGCTCACCCACACATGCTTCCCCACTTGTTGGACTCCTACTCATCTCTTAAGATCCAGATCAAGTATCACCTTCCCTGGGAATCCATATCCCAAACTCCCCACGTTGTCGCCAGACACTCCTCTGTGTGCGCAGTGCCCCACTCTTGTACCCAAGGTCACCCGTCAGTCTCCCCTACTAGACTGCGGGCTGAGGGCAGGGACAGTGAGGGAGAGGTTCCTACTCTCAGTACCTAGGACAGGGCCAGGTGCAGCAGCCTCTGTAAGAGTTTGCAGGATGAGCCTGCCCAGGGAAGAGCCGGGGCTGGGTCAGAGCTCACCTCTGCAAGGGTGGGAGGGGAGAGAGGGCCAGGGCAGGCAGCTGTCCCTAGGGGGGCTAGGCACAGAGCCTGCAGGAACAGCTAACTTAGGAAAACCAAACTTCAGAAGCTACAAGTCAGGACGTAGGAGGCAGCCTGAGTTCTGTGTCACCCTCCACCACACTGATCTCCTTCCAGGCCTGGGGTCAGACAGGGGGCTCTGCTACCCATTAGCTGTGTGACCCTGTGATGTCACTTAACCTCTCCATGCCCAGTCCCTCCTCTGTGAGATGGCGTAATCATCCCTCCTAGGTTGGGTTTAGCCTCCTGGAGCACAGAGCCTGGCACAACTGGGTGCTTGGGAGACAAAGCTGTCACCATGTCTCATGTCAGGCTCCCCAGTCATTCCTTCAGGTCATCACTGCTCACTGTGTCCAGGCGTTCCCCATCTGCACCTCCTCAGATGGCCAGAGCAGGATGGGACCAGAGGGACCATCTGGTCCGACCTCTTGAAATGCCAGAACAGGAAACACAGGCTCAAGGAAAGGGACCTACTGGCCCACGGCCACACAGCTTGATGGAGGAAGACAAACTGGAAATTTCACTGCCAGCAGAAAGAGGTCAGACAGGAAACAGAAACCTGTTGATAAACTTCCAAGTGATAGAGTGAACCCCAAGGAAGGACACTGATGATGGCAGAGGCTCAGAGGCAGAGGGGGTGGGGGACACTGTGGTTTGGGTTTGAATTTCACTAGGCATCTGGTTACCTAATCCTCACAACAATCCACAAAGTGAGTACCTTTATTACCTCCATCTCACAGAGAGGGCGATTGAGGCTCAGAGAGGTTAAGCAGCTTGCCTAAGGTCACACAGCTAGTAAGGGGCAGAGATGAGGCTCTCAGTGACTCCAAAACTCCATGTTCAAAACCTCTCTGCCTCCTGTTCAGTTCAGTGCAGCAGTGATTTCTGAGTCCCCCTGAGCATCAGGCTTTGTGCTGGCCACTCTGGGGGCTGTAGACATGGTCCTTGCCCTTAAAGAGTTTGAGTTAGTCAAGGGGGTAAACTCAAATAAGTAGAATATAAGAGAGAACAGAACAAACCATGGAGGGCCTGCTGAGGTTCCAGCGCCACTATCACCATTTGGCTATGCTTGTGATACCTTCCCTCCACCTCAATTTCCAAATCTATTAAGTGAGATGAAAATAAGCACCTGCCCCCCAGGGCTGCCATGAGGGTTAAATGGCTTAATTCATGACCTGACACGATGCACAAGGTGAGCTCAATCCATCTTAGCTGTTGTCATTATCATCATCATAATCATATCTGATTTAGGGACTCAGAAATGGGGAGCTTCAAGGACAGAGTTTATTTCTGATGGAAGAGCCAGGTAAGATGATGGGCAGGGCTCCTGCAAGTCTCCAGGATGGGTCAGGGCATTGCAGGTGGGGAGAACTAGTTGGACAGGGGCACACCTGGTGTGTTCAGGAAGTGGGGGCAGTCAGAGATGGCTATAGCTGGGCATGTGACAGGTGGCGTCACAAGCTGGAAAGGCCAGTTGGGGCAGCCTTGAATGTCAGCCTGGGAGAGATGAACTCTACAGGGCCCCATCAGAGCTGGGGAAGGGCAGAATGAGAGGACTAGGAAGGACACACTTCAGAGGCAGAGCCACAGCTCTCTGCCCTTCCTGCTAGAAGGAGTCCCCTACAGCCCTGAGCATACGATTATGCAAATATACCAGCTGTGAGGGTCTGGGGCTCCCACTAATTTTAAGAGGCCAGGACACCAAGGCCAGACTTCCCTTCCTTTGAGGCTACCCCTCTTCCCAGCCCAGGGGATAAAACTTCCATGGAAAGCCACCTTAGCTCTGATTCAGGGACCCTTTTGTTCCCAATGGAGACAGCATAAACCCTGGAGTCAGAAAAGCCTGAATTCAAATCCTGACTGTACAACCTTGGGCAAATCACTTCTCTCAGGGCCCACCTCTGAGAGCCTCATCAGTCACAGGGGGATAAGAGCTTCACAGGGTAGTGGTGAGGGCTAAATGAGAGGGCACCTGGGACAGGACATGGTGCTGGAACCAAGTAGGTGCTCAAACTTCTCTTCTTCATGTTCGGTACTGCCCTCTCTTATCCCAGGATGCCACAAATCTGGACATGGCAAACTGAACTTGCTTCAACCCTGCATCTATGCTTAGAACCCGATGCTCCCACTCCTCCCAGCAGACCTGAGTCCTATATCTCTGAGCCCCAGCCCAGCCTGTGGACTTGTGAGCTGCACAGTCTCTGGGAAGCCCCAGCTGCTCCCTGCCTCCAGGCTTTCCCGCAGTCCTCCCAGCACACTGCTCCTGAGTGTCCAGTCCTAATGCAGATCTGGACCGGCCACATTTCCAGGGTGCCTGCATGCGTGTGTGCACTTGTGTGTGTGTGTGTGCAGGTGTACACACACACACACATGCACACCATCATTGAAGGCCCTTCCTGAGCTGCCCAAGCCTCACCTTCACATTCTTACCTCGCTGCCCCAGACCCTCCCCTCTAGCTATAAGAATCCACCTGAATGTGTGTTCATGTCCTGCCTGTCCCTGCTCAGACTCTGATAAGCTGAGATCAAGTTCCAGCTTCAGGGACACTTAGTGGGTTTGTGACCTTAGGCACAGTTTCTGAGCCTTAGTTTCCTTGTTTGTAAAATGAAGCAATGAGATCTGCTTCATAAGGATGTATGGGGAATAAATGAAAGAGAGAGAGCTTAAACCCTGTCCCTGGCACGGCCTGCACCCAGGTCATGGAGACTGCATGTTTTTATTCCCCCTGTTCATAACATCTTCTCTTCTGCTCCCAGGCTGGAAACACTCAGCACATCCTCAGGACTCAGCTCAGTGGGGCAAGCCTCAGTCACAGCAACCTATCTGTTTATGGGTCTATCTCCCAGAGCCATGGTAGGGCCAGGTCCCATGTGGCTCTCTCCTGGGCCCACGCAGGGCTTGCCCTCAATAGTCACAGAAGGAGTATAGACTGAAGAAATGACTAATGTCTGGTTCTGAGATGGAACCCACCTCTAAACCCTCCATATCCACCCTGAGTATCCAAGCAGAGCTCAAGGTCAAGAAGGTAAAGGATGCTGTGAAAACACCACTGGACTGAGAGTCAGGAGAGCTGAGCTCTGGGCTAACCTTGGGCAAGCCAGTTTCCATCTGTAATGTGAAGGGAGAGCTGGTCAGATGGTTTCTGAGGTCCCTCCCCATTTGGATGGATCCAGAGAAGTTGGGATGTGGGAGGAGGGTGAGTTCTGAGTCAGAAAGACCAGTTTGGATCCCAACTCTTCTTCCCACCTGCAGGGTGACCTTGGGACAGTTACCAAGTCTCTCAGCCTCAATGTCTTCATCTGTGAAGCAGTGCTGATCCCTGTCACAGTCAGGGAGCAGGGAAAATAAAAAAGGCTCCTGTGAGGATCAAATGCCCATAACACAGTACCTGGCACATGGTAAGTGCCCAATAATTTACTTTGTGCCCCAAACTTTGGCTGTTAAGTTTATTCTGTCATTGTTATTCCTACCAGATCTTTTTCATTCTTTAAAATAAACACCTTGGGGCCCCCAACCTTAGCCCTGAGTTTCTAGACTGTGGCCTGTACTGGGCCAAGGTATCTCGGCCACCCCTGTGAAGGGGGAAGTGGACACGTCAGCAGTCAGCCCTGGGTTTGACGCACAGTCAGCCTCAGCCCCAGGGAGGCTGCTGTTTGCATGTGAATCCTGCTCTGTCCTGGGAAAAATGAGGCTTCCCCAGGACACAGACAACCCAGTTATCTCCCTATCCACGGCACAAAATAAAGTGCCTTTGCATCTGTCATTTCTCTCTCCCCCTCTTTACACATAAAGCAAGCAGTCTCGCTCTTACTTCCATTTTCCAGACTGGGTAAAAGGGCAGAGAGAAGGCCATGCCTTCCACTCTGCTGAAGAAGCCAGAGCCAAGATTTGAACCCAGTCCCATAACCCTGCTCTCTCCTCGGGTGGCATCTCTGGATCACCATACTCAGCTCGCCAGGGCTCCTATCTTTGTTGGCATGAAGGAGGCCTTGGGAAAGGCTCCAATGATCACATGAGTCACGGAGGGGGTGGCTGAGACTGAATCGGATCCCCTCTCTGGGGGTTAGGAACCTGAGATGGCCGGAGAGCCGGATGACATGCCTGACCACGATGACATACCAGCCACCTGCCTTCAGGGCGTCAGCTGGCATGGACAGACTGCTTCCTTAGCCTAGCCCAGTGCTGAGTGCTCTCAGTACAAAGACAGGCAGGGTGAGTGGGGGACAATTATCCCATGCTCAGGGGCTGTATGTGGCCCAGTCAGACTGGCTTCAAATTCTGGCCCTGCCATTTGCCAGCTGGGTGACCAAACAAGTCACTTAATTTCTCTGAGTCTCTGTTTCCTCATCTGTAGATGGAATAAACAACAATACCCACCTGGCAGGGTGCTATGAAGATGGAACAAGGTAATACAAGAAAAGCTGTTAGCACAGCTAGGGATCAATGAGTTCTGGCTGAGAATCCCCAAACCCTTTGGAAATGAGGACCCCTCCTCTTTGCTCTCAACACTCAGCAGTGGGGTTGGGGGAAAGAAGACACCAACACACACACATACACACACACACACGTATGCGTAATACAGCAACATTCTTAGAACTACAGAGTAATCCCAGCCATGTTTATCCATGGGGTGGGATTATGGGCGACTTTAGCTTTTATGATATAGAGCTCTGCTTCTTGTGCTAACTTTATAATCAGAATAAACAAATATATCTAAAATTTGTGTGCATGTTGTGCCAAGCACAGTACGAGGTACATCTGATAGAGTATCCCTAAGCCTTATAACATCCTTCCTGGGAATGTCATATTATTCCCATGTTATAGATGAGTACTTAGAAGCTTAGAGAAATGAAATGACGTGACCAAGGACACAAAGCATAGCCCTGGAAATGGAATCTGGAGTACAAAGCCATTCTGCTTGGCAGGTCAGTGAAAGCTTCACAGAGGAGAGCTGAATCTTGAAACTTGAGTAGGCTTTGTCTAGGTAAGTGTTCCCAACCCTGGGTGATTTCATCTCAGGAGACATCTGTCAATGTTTAGAGACACTTTTTTGTTGTCATAATGGAGGGGGAGAGGCGGTGGTACTGGTATTTAGCAGTAGAGGCCAGGGATGCTGCTAAACCTCCGACGATGTATAACAGCCCCGAGTACCAATTATCTGGTACCAAATGTCAATAGAAGTGAGCATGATGTAATGTACTATAGCTGTCACTTGCTAAGTGCTCTTTTGTGCTAAGTGCAGTACTAAATTCTTATAAACATTTAATGCTAACCTCATTACTTCCATGCTATCAATGAAGGACCTGAGGTGAGAGATGGTAAGAAAGTAACTTTCCTAAGATCACACAGTCAGTAAATGGTAGAGCCAGGATTGGAGCTGACTATGGAGCCAGAGCTTTTAATGGTTCTGCTTTGCTACCTCCAGGATTTATAATAAATGTAAAAGCCCCAGGCCAACTGTTAGGTAAGGTATCCAGGGACTCAGGCTGAGTGCAGCCCTGGGCTCCTCTGGCTTTGAGGTCTTAGACAAGTCTCCTCTCTTCCTCCTCTCCACTTTGTCCCCATCTGTCTAGTGAACGTTACACCAGATGATCTCCAAGACCCTGCCAGCTCTAAGTCTGTAATTCTCCAGGATAGGGGCTCAAGTGCAAGCTCTAGCAGCCACCAGCTGCTAGGGGAGGAGGTGAAGTGTGAGGGACGGTCCAGCCTCATGGCCAGGGAAGAGATAGCTATTGGCCATACTTTCCCAGGAGGAGGAAGAGGCAGACAGAGATAGAGGATGCCTTGAACTTCACCCAGGCACATATCCTCTTCAGGGGGGAAGTAGGTTTCTCTCATATCACCTTGCCAAGCCCAGAGGAGACCCAAAGCAAGGCCTCCTTCTCAGGCCAGAGAGGCAGGTCTGGGCATTCACCCACCTGGGCACATGAGCTCTGACAGGTAGAGGAGAAAGGATAGGAACATGTGTTGTCTTAGCCCTTACTGCAGTGATTCTCAACCTTGCTAATGCCTCCTAATGCTGCAACTGTTTAATACAGTTCAAGTTGTGGTGACTCTCAACCATAAAACTATTTTTGTTGCTACTTCATAACTGTAATTTTGCTGTTATGAATCGTAATGTAAATACCTGATATGCAGGATGTATTTTCATTGTTACAAAGGGGTTGCAACCCATAGGTTAAGAACCGCTGCCTTACTGTGTAGCAGGAACCTCAAACAGCGTGTTCATCCCAGGTCAGCCTTAGGAAATTCCTGGTAGGAAGGAAGCATCCTGAGCCCATCTTACACAGGTTTGGAACCCAACTGGGTCTGACCCCAGGACAATGCACTAGAGAATAAAAAAACGGCAGTCCTGTTTTCCTTTTAACCCAAGAAAAGCGTTTCAATAATATTTGTAGACAACATATGTTCAATTTCTCCTGCATTCCCTAGGTCACCAAATGGAACACAAAGGCTTGAAACACAATAAATCAGATTTCCCTGACTTACAGAAAGCACAAGGATCTGAAACCAAGGCTAGAAATTCAGACAGGGTGGGGAGAGGGCAGGAAGGGATCTAGATCGGGCTGTACCCTCCAGCCCTGGCCTTCTCACTCTCTGGTAGTGTGGCACTTGATAAGTCACATCACCTCTCCAGACTTCAGTTTCCACATCTATCCAATGAAGAGGTTGGACAGATGGTTTCAGACAGTCCCTTCAAGCTCTCACAACTTGTACCCAGTCCCATCAAAGGTTCTCTCTTCCTCCCTGTTTATATAACTTCACAGACGGGGAGATGGGGACACCAGCAGTGCCTAGCCCAGATGGTTCTGGTGGTGGAGGCTCAATGCTGGCCACATGCAAGTTCCCTTGCTCACCCTCTGACAGGTAGACATGAAGGGGATCACTCATGGTTTCAGGATGAAAGAGACAGGAAGGGGACAATAGTGAACATGGGCCATTTCTCCTCGGGCCCATGGGCATTTGCTGGGTATAGACCAACTCAAAGAGGCTCCCATATGGAAGGGTTGAGATTCCCTTATAATACAGGTGAAAGCAGTTATTTAGCTCCTGCTTAAGGATTTTAAGGGGCAGAGAGCTCATAATTTCCTAGTTAGATGACTTTATTTTCATAAAATGATTGAGCCCAAACCATTCCGCTTCTAAACAGTCCACAGTCTGGGCCAACTTAGACTAGGGTTAGGCATTCATTCCATTTGGCCAGGGGAATTTGGGGAAGCCTTCACAAAGATGTTTGAGCAGGGCTTTGTGAGTTGAATAGGAGTTTGTCAGTGAGGATGACAAGGTATAAGGGAGACCAATTAGAGTTCTAGGGTAACTATGCTCAGGTTTGTTTATGTGTACTGTTTCACTTAGTCTTCAAAAGTCGTGATGTAGGTTACAGAGCCAAGGAGGTCATTAACACTCACCCCCCACCCCCTGCCCCCAAACTCCTAGAAGTCTACTTCCCCCTTTGTGAATCACCTCACATCTGGGCCTTATTCTCGAAATCTTTAATCTTTAAGTCCTGGCGCCATTCTTAACCGGCGCCTACTCTGGTTTAAATTAAAAATTATTTAAAATGACCCCAATCCATTCCCGAAGTTCACCCTCTTCCCACCCTGTCTGGGCTTGATCCCAGCCTTAACTCCTTATATACTCTGGTCTAACCCGCGACACCCTAATAGGCCTTCTCAGCAGTTTGCCACCCTAATGTAGACTCCTCTCTTAGGTTTAATCCTCACCTGCCCAGCAGACTCTAGCCCTGGTACTCCCACCTAGGTCGTGATGCGTCCCTGATCCGGGCCTCCTCATAGGGACCCCAGCCTGCTAGAGCTCAGATACTAGGTGCAATACAAACCCATCCACGCGGCCCCGCCCCCTGAGAGTGGCCTTGCCTTGGCCAACCTCTGATTGGCCTCCATTCAAAACCTTGGCCCAGCCCAGTACCTGGTCCAGCCCTCCTATCACTTTTCCTCGCCTGCCCAGCCTCACCGGGACCTCTCCCGAACCAAGGAGCATCCATCCAAGTCTATCTCGGATACCGCCGGGCATAGACTGCCCGAGGCCCCGCCCCGAGACACCGCCCCTTGCCGCGGCCCCGCCCCACCCCTGCTCTGTGTTAATTCTGATAGGGCCTTGACCCTGTCGGCGGCCCCGCCCCGTGACAGTTCTGACTGGGCCCTGCCCGCGGTCCAGCCCTGACCCCACCCCCAGCCGTCCCCGCCCCCGCCTTGGGCCGGCCTGGCAGCGCACCTGCAACTCCTCGAAGGCATCGTCGATGCCGGTGACCTGATGCTGCTCGTGCAGCGCAGGCTCGTCGCAGAAGAAGCAGAGCAGCGCGCGGTCCGTGAGGCAGAAGAGCTTGACCTTGTCGTGTGCCTGGCAGGGTCGCGCGGCTCGGCGCGCGTTGAGGATGGCGTCCAGCGGGAAGGCGCTGTAGCGCTCCACGATGTTGGCCAGCTTGAGGCTGGGCGCGAGCGCGGGCTCGGCGAACGTGCGCCGGCACTCAGGGCAATCACGGGCGCCCTGCGCCTCCTGCCGCACCCAGTGCTCGGTGATGCAGCGGCGGCAGAAGTAGTGCTCGCAGCCCAGGCTCACCGGGTCTTGGTAGATGCTCAGGCAGATGGAGCACAGCAGCTCGTCCTTGAGGCTGCACGCCATGGCGCCAGGGGCGGCGGAGAGGGGGGCCAGGGAGTCAGGGGCGGCTGAGATCGGGAGACGAGGTCTGGGGCAGCTCCGAGGGACTGGCACTGGACGAAGCCCGCACAGGCAGGGTGGGAGGTACCGGAGAAGGAAAGAGGTGCTGTCCGGGAGGAGGGTAATGCGAGGAAGGGGCGCAGGGTAGAGACTACCGGGGTGAGAGCCCAGGAGGGAGGTCTCGAGGTGGTAGAGAACCCAAAGCGATGGGTGCTGTAGGGATGGGGTCCCAGGCAAGGAGGCTTTCAGGGGCGGGACAGTCCGAAGGGGATGGGAGCTGGGAGACTGCGATCCAGGAGGAGGCGGAGGCCTTGAGGGGGTCGAAATCCCCAGACGGGCGCGGTGGGGGGAGGGGGAGAGGCTGGGTTGGGGAATTCTGGGGGAGGGGGGAAGCCAGGCCGAGTCGCACCACAGCTGTGCCCGGCAGAGAAGAGGTGGGGTGCCAGCCAGCCAGCTCAGCTGCCGATCCCTGCCTCAAGCCCCGGCTCGGCCCCTTACCCCCGCGGGCTCAGCAGCCACAGCTTGGGTCCAGCGAAGCCTCTCAACCCGGAACCAGCAGAATCTGAGCAGCCGGTGGCCGCGGCTCCCTCCCCGCCCCCGTGGGCGGGATCCAAGCGACTCCGCCCCCGCAGCGGGCGGGGGCGGGGCGGGGCCTCCGGCCTATTGACCCCGGCTCCGCCTCCACCATCCTCTGGCTGTTGGGGAAGCGAAACCCAGCTGTTCCTTAAGGTCTGTACTTGAAACAGCATCCAGGGCTCGCTTAGGATGGAAAGCGGACAGCAGATAATTTGAAAGAACAACGAATAAACTATGAGCATCTTTCTGTATCATCAGTTCGAAGGTTTAGGAGAAATTATATGTTGTATTAAACAAGTAAGAATATGTTGTGTAATCTGTATAGAATACAATTATTGCACAGACAAATGCCCTGCTTGGTTAGAGCACCTTCTAGGCCCTCGCACTCCTAAGCTCTGGGGTCCTATCATTTCTTCTTCACTAACTTAAGGAGCACTTGGGGGAGAAGTTTGGAAAACCCTGGCTAAATGTCTGACCCAGGGGATTCCCTCCATTCTGTTGGAGGTGTTTCTGGAGTGTTCAGTGTATGTGTGTGTGTATGTGTGTGTGTTTATGCGCGAGCGCGTGTTAAGGGGGGCGTGGAGCAGGAGAAGGAGAGAGAGAGAGAAAGTAATAGGACACCTTGTCTTGTGTGAACAGATGGAGAGAGGATAAGGGATTTCTAGGCAGAGGGAGGAGCATTGCAGAAGCATAGAGGTGTGAAAAGGGAAGGGCATATTGAGGGAAATGCAAGCAATTCTGATCTGTTGGGGGTGATGGGAAAGGGACTTGGAGGGTCACAGGAACTTCTTGAAGGTGTTCAGATTTCAAACAGGGGAACTATCTGGTCCGATTTGGGTTTCATAAGTTTCTGAGATGCTTATTATATCCTCAGCAAGGTGAAGAAGATAGAAACCATTTCTAATGTCCAAGAAGGGACTTCTTCATAAGCAGAGTGCTCAGAACACAATAAAGCTGTGTCCTGGATAAAGGAATGCAAGAGGAGGGAAAGCCTAGGTACCAATGAGGTGATTGTTGTCAGTGTGCTGGCCGGAGGCAAGGTCTGACCTGGGCCCTGCAGTGGGTAATGAGAGAAGGCTAGGATACTGAAAGGACAGACACTATGACATTTGGTGATGGTTTGGGCATCAGGGTGAGAGAGAGAGAGGCAATGAGGGTGGCTCCCCAGTTTTTGTGTCCTCCAGAAATGTTTTCACTGGCGTTAAACTTTATTGACATACAGGTTGAAGAAAGAGCTCTAAATTTAGTTCATGGCTCTTAATGTGTCTTCTATCATACCCTCACCTGGCCCAGTGTCTGCATCATTGCCAGAAAAATGCTGGTTGCTCATGTGACAGCCATTTCCTTATGATCAGAGCCCTGTGTGACCAAGAAAAGGCTGACCCCAGGCCACCTCCAAGAGTGGAGGTCTGTGTCCATCACGGTGGTCGAATTCCTCTTGCCAATGATGGTTTGCACAGGTCTGGTCTGAAAAGCCAGAGGGAAGCCTATGGCAGAGAAGGTCTTCTGGAAAAGGTCTTTTTATTTTCACAAACTGTTTGCCCCCTTTGCCAGGATGCATTCGGTGGCAATGTTGGAATTGCAGGAGCCATCTTGCTTCCAGTCTGGGGATTGCCAATGCACGACATAGGGAGGTAGGAAGAGCAATCTTTTACTCTGATGGAGTAAGAGATGGAAGAGCATCTTTTACTCTGATGGAGAGCCTGGGCTTTAGGACATGCAAGATGTTCATTTTACTGCCTAAGTAAGTTTAATGGTAGTACGCTGTTGCTTGACAACCTGGAAAATACCAACTGATAAATTGACATGCACTTACATTATAAGGGGCATAAACAGGGCAGAGTCTAAATTATTGAAGCATTTGAAATGAAGTGAAAAAAGGCTTGATGATGAATGAAACAATGGCTTTATTATTCAACATGTATTTGCTGATATTGACTCTAGGCAGGCCTTGTGTGAAGGGATAGAATAAACTATGCTCCTTGCTCCCAAGGAGCTGGCAATCTACAAAAACACAATGATGAGAGATTCCTATTGCAAAATGGGGTTTACGAAGCACTCTCACATGTATTATTAGACCTAAGTCTTAAAACCATGTTCACTAGGATATATTATTATCTCATTTTATAGAGGAAGATTTGAGGCTCAGAAAAAGGGGATGTGGTGGAAATTGCTAGATGTTCACCAAAATCCATCCTCCCATTCTATAGTAATAGAATAGCAGTTGGAAGAATAGCAGGTTTACTAGAGACTGCACACCCCATCTGCTCTTGCATCTGAGTGAGGCTTTGTGACTAAGTTCTTTGCAATACTAAGAAAATAGAAATAGACAATAAGCATTGAGCTTTAGCTCTTCCATGCTCCATTTCTTCTTTCCTTGAGTTGGAACAGAGATGTGTCAGGGACTCAGCTTCAGTAATGCTTCAAAAGGGCTGGTAGAGCAAAGACATGGAAGGTACCTGGGTTCCTGAGTGACACATGGAGTAGAGCCACCTATCAACATGGTCTAGAGAGTGAGAAATAAAGTTATTTTCTATAAGCCATTGTATTTTGGGTCTCTTTGTTGCAGCGGACTAGTCTTCCTCATGCTATTTAACATCTGTTTTTAGAAGAGATTCTGGTACTGTTTTATGCTATTGTCTCACTCCTTTCAGTAGATAATTTCCTCATAATATCTGGCTCCCATCTCCTCCAAAGGGTATTGAGTATCATTTTCTCTGGCTGAAAGTCACATTCTCTTTTATTGTTCATATTTTCCAGTTTTTTGTCTTTTCACCCTTTGAGGTGTTCTCCTCCAAACCTTACTGCATCTCAGTTAAGAATGCAGAACACAGGGCAGTGCCTGTGGCTCAGTGGGTAGGGCACCGGCCCCGTATACCAAGGGTGGTGGATTCGAACCTGGCCCTGGCCAAACTGCAACAAAAAAATAGCCAAGTGTTGCAGCAGGCACCTGTAGTCCCAGCTACTCGGGAGGCTGAGGCAAGAGAATCTCCTAAGCCCAGGAGGTGGAGGTTGCTGTGAGCTGTGATGCCACAGGACTCTACCAAGGGTGATAAAGTAAAACTCTGTATCTAAAAAAAAGGAAGAAAAAAAGAAGATGCAGAACACAAAAACTGTTGTTATATTGAAGAATAGTAAGTCATTTCTCCCTCTGGATTTTTGCTTTCCCAGCCCTGATCCAGTAAAGGGGTTTAAACTAAGAGATTCTGACTGCAGTGTATCCCATCTGCCTCTGTTCCTACTCTAAAAAATAACATTTAGAGCTTTCATTTTTTTGAGACAGAATCTCACTCTGTTGCCCCTGGCTAGAGTGCTGTGGCCTCAACCTAGCTCACAGAAACCTCAAACTCCTGGGTTCAAGCAATCCTCCTGCCTCAGCCTCCTGAGTAGCTGGGACTACAGGCACCCGCCAAGACACCCAGCTAATTTTTCTGTCTTTAGTAGAGATGGGGTTTTGCTCTTGCTCAGGCTGGTCCTGAACTCTTGAGCTCAATTGATCCTCCCACCTCAGCCCCTCAAGAGTGCTAGGATTACAGGTGTGAACCACTATGCCTTGCCCATAATTTTTTTTTTTTTTTTTTTTTGGAAAGCTACCCAAGAACTATTGTTGAGTGAAAAAGAAAGTAAGAAAGACCCAAATGCACAAAGACACAGACACACAGACTTACACATGCATGGAAGGATCATTTGCATAACATAAATTCTGTAGAACTATATAGCAATTCTGTGCTCATCTATGAGCTGGGATTGGGGGGGACATTAATTTTAATGTTCGATAGCTCCATTTATTATATTAATCTTATAATCGAAAAAAATATACAGTTGACCCTCCTTATTCCTGGATTCCATATTTGCGAATTTGCCTCCTTCTAAAATATATTTGTAGCCCTCCAATCAATACTGGAGGTATGTTTGCAGTTATTTGTGGACACATGTATGCACAGAGAGGTGAAAATTTTGAGTTACCCACATGTACGTTCCCAGTGGAGGTTGAACAAGGAGACCCTCTGCCTGCCTGTTTCAGCTGTGACCAGTGTAAACAGGTATCCTTTGTGTGACCTATGTGGGGCCACATTTTTCTTATTTTTGTACTTTCTGTTGGTGATTTTGCGATTTAAAATGGCCCCCAAGCAAGTGCAATCTAGGGTCCCTAAGTGCAAGAAGGGTGTGCTGTGGCTGAGGCAGAAAATATGAAGGCTTTCTGGACAGTATCCAGTCACACCTATCTCTACTTTTTACAGTATATGGCTGGATACTTGCTGGACAGCCCTCGTATGTTACATAAGTTTCATTCAGACATGAGCTATGGTACCATTGGCCATAATTTAATGTTAATGAATCAACTATATGTGTATGTGAGTGTGTATGTGTGTGTGTGTGTTTGTGTATGTGTGTGTATAAAGTAAGGTCTCTTTAAACAGAAACACACAAAAACAAAGTTGTATATTGATCAGTTGCTAAAAATGTGGCCAGAGACTCACAGAACTTGATGTATTTTCTCTAGGGGCAATGATTCAGTATTTGCTAATTCCGTTTTTGCAGTGACTTTATGGAACATAAGAACTACTCCGAATAACGACAGTCAACTGTATTTAAAATTGTTCTAACAGGCCAGGCACGGTGACTCATATCTGCAATGCCAGTACTTTGGAAGGGCAAGTCAGGAAGAACGCTTGAGGCCAGGAGTTCAAGACTAGCCTAGTAACCATAGTGAGACTCTGTCTGTACAAAAAGTTTCGAAATTAGCCAGGCTCGCTGGCACATGCTTGTAGATGCAGCTACTCAGAAGGCTGAGACAGGAAATTACCTGATCTCAGGAGTTCAAGTCCACAGTGAGCTATGATTATGTAACTGCACTCCGGCTTGGGTGACAAAATGAGACCCTATCTCAAAAAGAAAAAAAAAGGGCCGGTCTCATTGGCTTGTACCTGTAATCCTAGCACTCTGGGAGGCCGAGGCAGGTGGATTGCTTGAGCTCAGGTGTTCAAGACCAGTCTGAGCAAGAGCAAGACCCTGTCTACTAAAAATAGAAAAACTAGCCGGGCATAGTGGTGGGTGCCTGTAGTCCCAGCTAATCTGGAGGCTGAGCCAAAAGGATTGCTTGAGCTCAAGAATTTGAGGTTGCTGTGAGCCATGATGATGCCATAGCACTCTAACCTGGATGATAGAGTGAGACTCTGTGCTCAAAAAACAAAAAAAGGAACAATGTCCACCAATACAAAGTACCAACACCCACACCCCTTTCATGCTTATACTTCACTCAAGCCCACTTGAAGTCAGAGAGCAGAACACTGTTTGAGCAACTCCCCTGTGCTACTCCGGGGCTGGATGCTTCACGTTCACTATTTTATTTGCTTCTCACAACATCCTCCAGACTTGACATCTTTCTCCCCATTGGCAAGTGAGGAATCTGTGGCTCAGAATGGGGAAGTGACTTATCTAAATCCAGAGCCAGTAAGCAACACAGGCTTCTCCCCTTGAGCTGCTGGAGAAGACCCCATAGCGGTGTAGCCTGGGCCCCTCTAGGTGGTCAGCCCCATCCAGCAGGCTTTATAAAGGGTCCAGCCTGGCTCCCACTCTCAGAGCTTCCTGCCATTCCAAACCTTTGCCTGACTCCTGTAACCTGTCAGAGATGCTTCTGTTCCATCTGGAGAGAGGGAGGGACCTTGCTTCCCTCCATGGAGAAAGGAGAGCCTCTCCTGGGGACTCGACCTCCAGTCCTTTCAACCTATCAACTTATTTGTAGAAAAGCCTCCTGTCCTCTGAGAAATGAGGCAGAGTATAAAATAAACAAGTGGATGAGTAAATGCATTTCTAACTTTCTTCATGCTCACCCCCTTTCCTCTGGTCTCAGAGCATGAAGTGCCTTCTGTTTAAAAAAAAAAAAGAAAAAAACTTTACCTAACAAATGCAATTGGTGTAATCTGTTTTTATGTGCCCTCAATGAATCCCCAACAATAAAAGCAAACAAACAAACAAAAAAACAATTCCTCCACCTGGGCTCAGTCCTCCTCTGGACTGCAACACCTTCGATTATCCCCCTCTTGATTTTGGGTTTTTGTCTCTTTCTTCATCACTGGCTGCTTTTCTTCAGCCTATAAACAAGCTGCAGCTTCTTTTAAAATGATACTCCACAGTCCACAGTTCCCCCGGCCTTCAGCTCCCGCCTCATTTCTTGCTTTTCTCGAGCCCAGCTTCTTGAGAGAGGCATCCGCACAGCCTGTCCTGCCACCACCAGCTGCTGCAGCCTGCCTCTGCCCCCTGCCACTCCACCGAGCTCACTAATAATCTCCTAATTGCCAATTAAAGATAGTTTCTGATACACAGTTGCTGCTGTCAAAAAATCAAAATGGAGGAGAAGACTCAGAAGAAATTTGAAATATTCATGATGCTGCCACCCAAAAAGAAATATTGTTAATGCTTGGATTATATCCATTTTTTTTTTTTTTTTTTGAGACAGACCTCACTCTGTTGCCCAGGCTGGAGTGCCATGGCCTCAGCCTAGCTCACAACCTCAGACTCCTGCATTCATGTGATCCTCCTGCCTCAGTCTCCAGAGTAGCTGGCCCTATAGGGGTCTGCCAGGATGCCCAGCTAATTTTTCTATTTTTAATAGAGACAACGTCTCGCTATTGCTCAGGTTGGTCTTGAACTCTTGAGCTCAAGTGATCATCCTGCTTCAGCTTCGGAGAGTGCTGGGATTATAGGCGTGAGCCACCATACCCAGCCAATACCCGGATTATATCCCTCAAGACTTTTTCTACATATGATATACGTATGTGTGCACACACACAGACACACAAACACTCAGGGTTGGTAGGGAGCGGAGGGAAGGGAGAGGAAGGGGGAGTAAGGGAGAGAGAGATTTTTCAAAAATAGAAATGAATTCTCTCTCTAAAGCAGTGCTTCTCAAAGCACAGTCCTTGAACCACATGTGTCTTCTTCCAAGAGCTGACTTTGAGATAAGCAATGGAGTGAAAATAGTTGATTTGGGGAGTGCAAGTAACACTACTAGGGAAGTGGGAATGTGATACTGAGAAAGAAAGGCAGCCCCATAAGGATGCATTATTATCACAGAGGGCGAGTGAAGATTTATCTTGCAAGGAAACTCTGGGAAATGGTCCAAAGCACAGGCCACAGAACTATCCCACCCAACCTGTAATCCTGGCACTCTGGGAGGTCGAGGCGGGTGGATGCCTTAGCTCAGGAGGGTTACAGGAGTCAGCCTGAGCAAGAGCCAGTCCCCATCTCTACTACTACTATTAATAATAATAAAAAAACCCTGTCCAGGCGGTGCCCGAACCTCAATGGGTAGGGCGCCGGCCACACACACCCAAGCTGGCAGGTTCGAATCTGGCCCAGGCCACCTAAACAACAATGACAACTGCAACAACAACAAAAATAGCTGGGCTTTGGGGTGTGTGCCTGTAGTCCCAGTTACTTGGGAGGCTGTGGCAAGAGAATCACTTAAGCCCAGGAGTTTGAGGTTGCTGTGAGCTGTGACACCACGGCATTCTACCGAGGGTGACATAGTGAGACTCTGTATCAAAAAAACAGAACAAAAAGAAAAAACCTATCTGGTCATTGTGCTGGGCACCTGTAGTCCCAGCCATGTGGGAGGCTGAGGCAGGAGGATCACTTAAACCCAGGAGTGTGAGGTTGCTGTGAGCTAGGTTAACACTACTGCACTCTAACCTGGTGACAGAGTGAGACTCTGTCTCTTAAAAAAAAAAAAAGTATCCCACCCAAAGATCAAGGCAGCTGGGGTATTTATACACCATCTTTGCTCTCTGATGGTGTTTATTTCCTTGTGCAGTGAAATTTCTATAGTTCTGGGGAAATGATCCCTCAGCTACTACACAGATGCTGGTAGTCAGAAGTCTTGGGAACACAATGACAGGTTTGAGGGACACGGGCAGTGGCTGTTACAGTTCAACCTTTGTATCTGCTTAGACAAATTTGGACCTACATTACATTTCATGTTCTGTCACTGCTTCCTCAGGTGGTAGAAAGTCACAATTTATTAATAGAAGAAAAAGAGGAGGAGCAGGAAGAAGGAGAAGGAGAAAAAGATAAAAGTGATAGGGGAAGAAGCTCCAGGCACCCCTGCTGCAGCTGGTCCTGGGCAGTAAGGGAATCTCATCATCTTCCTTCTCTATCTCCCATTCTAGATACCCCTCACCTGAACCAGCAGAGTCACTTACTCCCACCAGTTGGGAAACTCCTTTTTGGCCTGCTGGTCTACTGACATGAGGAGCCCAAGATTTCTGGGGGAAGCTATAATTCTAGGTTTCATAAAACTATGATCCTGTCCTCTGATGGAAGTGTTCTCTCCCTACCCTTTGGGCACTAGGAGCTCTAGTGTACAGAGCATAAAGCTTTGGGGACAGAAAGCGTACATTTACCGAGCAGGTCATCAGGAATAAAGGTGAGAGTGGCCACTCACTTCTTGGTTCCCCAGACCTGCATCTTCTGCCTATCAGAGATACAACACATATATCATAGCTGTTGGCTCAAGGTACATAAATACTTTTAAGGACAGCATCTCAACCCTATCTGCAAGCTAGTGCCATAGCTATGCCTTTAAGTGGTTATTCCAACATTTGTAAGGATGGTAGCTTCTGGGTGACACGGCACACAGAACCAGTGAATAACATGGTCCCGTATTCACATCCTCCATGTCCATGGGATGGGGGACTTCATAAGGATAAATTACACACTCAGGGAACTCTCAGATAGTGCTAGCTAAGATGCTATAGACAGAGAAGGTAAATCTGTTATCCATCCCCTGAAGTTATAGAGGAATCATGGCCCCTCCACAGTGGTTGTGTCCAGTGTAATCAACCTGGCACCATGGGGCTGGGTGGTCTCCTTGAGGGATGGCTCCCTATTAAGAGCTCAGCCTCAGTCTCTGCTCTGACAGTTTGGACACTTAATAGTAGTTGTCCCTAGGTGAGCCTTGGTGAAAGGGAGCCCATTTGTTGGGCCATGCATGGCTTCCATCCTTGCTACCATGGCTACTCGATCTACAGACCCAATGCGCATGCTCTAGGGCAGCTGAGGAGACAGGTAAACTCGTTCCCACTGTTGGTTATCCATCTACCTAGTTGTTCAGTGCCCGCTTTGCAAGGAGCACTCTATGGTAGACAATGAGAAAAGACAGAGATCCACATAGTTTTGTCTTCTCTCAAAGATCAGTCCACTTGCTTTTTCCCCAGACCTCCTTAACTGCAACGTGTTAGTCCTATTCTTTGCAAGTCCCTGAGCAATTAGCCAAACCATTCACCACTTCCCTGAAGTCCTAACCTCAGTCACCTCTCCTTCTGCACCAGGTTGATGACTCACTATCCCGGCTGAAGTTTTGCCCCTGGGAAAAATCGCCTCTTACCGCTATTCCTCAGGAGCCCCTGAGTGGGGCTGTAGTGCATCAAGAGTGCATTTTGTTTTCTACCAATCTGTTGTGCCAACCTGTCCATACGCCAGGCCCAAGATTTTTCCTCCTTTGTCATCAGATCTTAAGGACCTCAGGGTTCATAGTTGTGAGCGGAGGGAGAAGCTGTAGTGCAAACAAAGGTGCCAATATGGGAGCCTGGGCTTGCTTCTGTAATTTATTTGTGATTTCTGATCCTGCTAGGGCCTGATCCCAACTGATCTATTTCCAATCTTCAATGGATTGTTATTGAACCTGCCCAACTTTATAGCTCGGTAGATCTGATAGTAGACAACTTACATGGCCCTGGCCACGTGGTCAGTTGGGCCCCCATGGTCAATGCTCGGTATCTATTAGAACCCAGTAGTTTGCCAAGCAGTGGTTGTCAAATATTGCTGCGCAGACTATGTCCTCACTCCAGAATCCTAGGAGTCAGCATTGAAACCTTACTGCTGGGACCTACAAAAGTTTCCATATGTGTCTTCATCTACTATGAACGTGTCTATCACATGGCATCTGATAAATAGATTGGAACAGTATGTCCACGTGAGGTGTATGCTGTCTCCTATATCCAAAGAGGTCTATTTAGCAGCCCTTTCATGGTAGTGAGAGGTGCAAGGTACAATTACATCTATTATTTTTTGAGAAGGGTGTGTCATTGCATTTTCTACCAAGATCACTAAAACCGAAAACCTTAGTGGTCAGGTCAGACCCCTGAATCTGTTAATCTCCCATCCTCTTATGCGTCTCTCTTAGAGAGTATCCATAGTACTCGTCCCTTCCTTTCCTCAGGTCTCACTAACATGATATCATCAACAGAGACAACTGGCATAATGCTCTGAGGAATGGCAGGAAATGTCCTGTGAGAGTAAGGAAGTTAACAGCCCTGGGGCAAGACCTACAAGTGTATACTACTGTCTGTTCCAAGCGAAGGCACATTGCTCTGATCTTCCTTCCTGAAGATCAGACTGGTGAAAAGGAAAATGTATTTGTTAGACAAGTGTTGCCCACCAAGTGCCAGAGGTTGTCAAAGTCTATTGAATAAAGATAGCACATCTGGCAGAGAAGTTGCAGTTGAAGCTAAGTTTGTGGTAGTACATAATCACCCACTATGATCTATCTTTATTTAATTTTTTTTTTTTGCAGTGGCCAACATGGCAGATAAAATAGAAATATCATGGAGAGCACCATCCCTGCATTCTCTAAATCTTTGAGGGTGGTGCTAACCTCTGATATTCACCACAGAATGCAGAATTATTTCCAATGTACTCTCTTGTTTGGGGGTGTGGGTGCAATTTCAGTTGCTTCTACTTGGCCTTCCTATCATTATGGATCCTTCTTTATAAATTAAGAAACTAGTGTGAGGTTTCTACCACCTACTGAGTTTATTAATCCCAATTAAGTACTTGGGGATGGAGAAATGGTTTCAGCCCAGTATGCAGACCCATTAGACCCACTGTGAAATGGGTTATGGCAAAGACTCTATTTGTCCTCTTGCCTCCATATCCCCTACTTCAACCAGAGGGGCATTTTGGGTTCCCCTGTACTGACATCAGTCCAGACACTGTATCCCAAAACCACAGCGATAGCTGGATATTTTCATTCTTCAGTGTATAGCAACTCTGGTTAAATGGCTTAGTTCCCTTTGGTGAAACATTGGGGGAAGGAATTCTGTATATACATCCTATGGGAATATGGGACCCTTCCTCAAAGGAACCCAGTCTTTCCTTTAAACAACAGGCCCTGGGTCTGAGGACTAGTTTAATCATGAAAGATCATGATTTTCCACTGTGAGGGAAAATCACTTCAGTCTTGAGATCAGTTCTTGATCTGTTTTGATTATATTGGTCAACAATACCCTTATTGGTTGCCCACTGATCTTGCCCTTAGGAACTCCAGGGTCTTTTGGCTACCCCACAGATGCCTATGGATAAGGGCTCCTTGGTTGACTTTCTGGCTTTGCTGCTCATCATAGAAATTCCATCCACCTTACCTCTGATGGTGAAATGCTGCTATTTGGCCTCTGCTGTTCTAGAATCTTATTGTCACCATTAACAAGAGCTAGGGAGGTGGGCAATGGCTCACCCCTGTAATTCTAGCACTCTGGGAGGCCGAGACAGGTGGGTTGCTTGAGCTCAGGAGTTTGAAACCAGACTGAGCAAGAGTGAGACCTCGTCTCTATTGAAAATAGAAAAAACTGGCCAAGTGTTGTGGCAGGAACCTGTAGACCCAGCTACTAGAGAGGCTGAGGCAAGAGAATTGCTTGAGCCCAAGAGTTTGAGGTTGCTGTGAGCTATGATGCCCCGGCACTCTACCAAGGGCAACAAAGAGAGACTCTGACTCAAAAAAAAAAAAAAGAAAGAAAGATTTCGAAGTTGCTGTGAGCTATGACACCATGGCACTCTACCAAGGGCAACAGAGTGAAACTCTATCTCAAAACAAACAAACAAACAAACAATGCTATGGTGTCCAGTTCCACACAGCTTCCCCTGGGACATAGCTGAGAAAGGACAGCCACCACACCAAGCGGTGATGTCAGTGATGCCTTGGTGAGCCCATTCCCTATTGCTCCAGGGAAGGGAGTGTACCGGAAACACACTCAGCTGGTGGCCTTTTGGTTTTAGGCAACAAATTTCTTCTCGGAACCTTTGACTGCTCTTGCCAGTCCTGGAAGTTCAGGAATTTCTACATAGTTTATCCTTAGCAGTTTTCCCATCATTCATCAAGCTGTTGCTTGTTAAAGCCTCTTAGCATCACACCCACTCCTCTATACAATGTGCAGTAGCAGAGCTTGGGCTCAGAAATTCACATTCCAGCATTGCCAAATCCTGCCTGTTGTCCTCTGCCGCCAAGGAGTGCAGGGGGGAGATGCCCAGGCTGAAGCAGGAAGGAGGGACTTGCTTCTTCCTATTGACTTCCTGTCAGCTTCCTGTTCCTGTGAGCATCACCCTAGCAATGCTTCTTCACCCTGGTATCTGCAGAGCCTCCGGGTAGCAGCAGCTGAATCCAGTTTGTGGTTTTTCCAACACTTCATAGCATCGGTTTGCCACACTTTGGGGCCCCTCTGCACTGATCTGGTTTTTGGTTTCTTGAAATCCCTCCTCTAAGCTTCTACATTTTGATAGTTTCACTTCTTACCTGGTTTTACCAGCCCTGGGCATGGTATCTGCTCCTGTCATTGCTACCTGTGTGATAACTTAGTGTTCTCTTTTCACCTTTAAAATTCCCTAGTGAAGAACTGTATTCAGACCTAATAATACTTGAGAGTCTCTGTTTAATTAGCACTGGCTAGTCTGCCTCCTGATTCGACCCTGATCATTTTTTCCTTGTAGCTTCAAGCAACCATCCTATCTCCAAATGTTCTTTTCAGGCCATCTTTTACAGGATGGTAAATCCAGAGGCCCCCGGGAGTGCCTCCATATCAACAGTCTTGTCTCTTTTCCATCCCTATGTTCCATTCCCCGTCCCCACTCACACTCAATATCCATTCCCAGACATGTCCTCCAGCTTTCTGTTGGTACCTGTTGGCAAAGTCCTGCAGTTCTTTTAGTAAAAATCCTGTTTCTCTAACCAAAAAGAGTACTTCCTCAGGGCTCCCATGGTGAGACTTGACCTTAGTAATTGACCTACAAGACACAGAAGAGATAGCAGCAGGGCTGGAAGTGGGCAGATCTCATCTTGCAAGGTATCAGCTTCTGCATGGTCTCCAGGCAGAAGAGGGAGCCTCCTGTCCTCCAGGAAAGGGGAGTAGACACCCCTATTGCTCTCATCATTAGGTCCTGAAGATAGTTTTCAGCCCTATCTGCCCTCCAGCTGTGGGAAAGTGGGAGATTTAAAAATGCTGTCATAGCAGGGTTCTGGCCTTTGCATTGTGCCCTAGGTTTGTAGTTGACTAATTTCACTTTATCATTTTCTTCCTTTAGCACATCAGTTTTGTTGTTTGTGGAACAACAGATTCCACCAGTTCCTTAAGTCCCATTGCCACCATATCTCTCAGATGCTGGGTAGACTTCATAAATGGCTGTATCCCCTAGTCCCCAACCCACCATGGATGAGGCTCCTTATAATGAGACTTCTGCAACATGTTAAGGACTACTGACAATGGGACTTATTGCCATTGGTCGGCAAGTTATTCAATTCTAGAATCTACCCTAAGGATATGCTTTCTAAGACCACTTCTGGTCTTAGCTTAGGAGACCAGAAGCAAATCCTGAGACAGAGATTTCAGTTAAATTAGCGTATCTTGGAAGTGATCATTAGTAGGAAAGCAGGAAGTGATAAAGGAAAGGAAGACAACCAATAAAAGTGCACTATTAACCCAGGTACCACAGTTGGTTATGAAAGCTTAATTCAGCAGGGAAACTCTAGGGAAATGTGCAAAACACACCTCAGAAATAACTCGTCTACGGGGCGAGGAAACTGGGGTATTTATACACCAACTCTGGTTGAGGGTGGATGCTAACAGTGGGCAAGAAAGGCCCAAGGGATGTGGATGGGGCATTGACAGCATCTGCAGCAATCTCTATCCACATCGGAGCCCTCTAATTGCCTGCTGAAAATGCAGATTTCTGATTAGGGAAACTGTGCAGGGTACGTGGGACTTCTCTGCAACCTCCTAAAAATATATAATTATTTCAAAATAAAAAGTTAAAAAATAGACAGGATGACTAAGGAAACAAATTATGTATAAACGCAGCTAAACATGTAAATACAGTAGAACCTCTGCAAGTTGACCACCGAAGGGACTGTGACAAACTGGTCAACATACAAAGCTGGTCAACATACGAAACTAGGCCTACACTACCGATAGGTACGTGTGGTGCATGTCTGGTCTATGAACGTTAGGTCAACTTAAGGAGGTGGCCAACTCTGGAGGTTCTACTGTCTATAAATTTAATACAGGTTTCATTTACTTGCAGTGGGTGTGGGGCACTATTGGAAGAACAGAAGCTCCTTTCATCTCTTACTCTAAAAAAAGACAAATGCTAGGTAAAATATAGCAAATATATTTTAAAATATGTAGCTGCGCTCTGTAGACAGAGTCACCTGGAAGCGATTGTAGTCACAGAATGCATTTGTGTGGTGTGAGGATTAAGTCTGCATTCACTATGGTAGTGGTGGTGGTTGGAGGGGCAGCCTAGTCAAGAAATTGACATCAGATTTGTCTTGGAACTCGTTAAACTAATGGAGCTTCTTACAAAACTACCCATGTTATTCCTCTGCAATGCAGGGCATGTAGGAGCTCTACAGAAAAAACTCCCACCGAAGATAAGCTTGTAGCAAAAATACTACGAAGTGTGAGAGGAGACAGATTGATAAGAGAGAAAGTCACAAGATGAAGCAACTTGGATAATTCACATGCTGTGTTAGTTGAGTTCCCCAGAAAGTAAATGCAGAGATGGAATTAGAAGTGCAAGGAATTTATCGAGGGGAAGGGCTCGATAAATTGTGGAACAACGCAAAAGAGAAAATGGGGAAGAAGAAGCAAATTCAGACAGAGAGAGCCCCGGACAGGGTGCAGCTCTACAAACTCTTAGCTAACCCAAAGAGGAACTACAGAAGAAAACTGCTTGTTAGAAGAGTCCCATGTTGTGTAGAAATGACAAGATTCTAGTACCCTTGCCATGTTTAGTTACTGCTTAGGAACTGCCAGAGAGGGGCATGGCCTTAATTCTAAAGGTAATAACAGCTTGAGGCTGTCAGCTAACTATGCTCCTTGGGGAGAATGGTTAAGTTCCTTCTCTCTCTTTTTTTTTTTTTTGTAGAGACAGAGTCTCACTTTATCGCTCTCAGGAGAGTGCTGTGGTGACACACAGCTCACAGCAACTCCAACTCCTGGGCTTAGGTGATTCTCTTGCCTCAGACTCTTGGGTAGCTGGGACTACAGGTGCCTGCCACAATGCCTGACTATTTTTCTGTTTTTGCAATTCTCCGAGGCTGAGTTTGAACCCACCACCTTCAGTATATGGGGCTGGTGCCCTACTCAATGGGTAAGTTCCTTCTTGAAGGGAGATCTGAGTGGAGCACATGCCAAAAATTAAAATTATGGAGCACTTTGAAAGACGCTAATGTAAGTATTTTAAATGAGATAAAATTGTGGCCAGGCATGGTGGCTCACACCTGTAACCCTAGCACTCTGGGAGGCCAAGGCAGGAAGATCACTTGAGCTCAGGTGTTTGAGACCAACCTGAGCAAGAGCAAGACCCCGTCTCTACTGAAAATAAAAAACTGGTCGGGCATTGTGGTGGGCACCTATAGTCCTAGCTACTCAAGAGACTGAGGCAGGAGGATCTCTTGTACCCAGGAGTTTGAGATTGCTGTGAGCTAGGCTGACACCACTGCACTCTAGCCTGGGTGACAGAGCAAGATTCTCATTTCAAAAAAAATTTAAAAAAAAAAAGAGAGTGAGAGAGATAAAATTAGTAGAAGACATAAGGCAAGATGAAGAGCTTACCAAAAAAGAACTCAATAGAAATAGTAGAAACGTAAACTCTAAAAACCATTAAAAACTGAATAGGATGGGATGCGGTGGCTTACAGCACTTTGGGAGGCTGAAACAGGAGAATTGCTTGAGCCCAGGAGTTTAAGACTAGCCTGAGCAATATAGCCAGACCCTGTCTCTAACAATAACAACAAAAGAAGTTAACTAGGCACGGTGCCACGTGCCTTTAGTCCCAACTACTGGGGAAGCTGAGGTAGGATGATCCCAGGAGTTCAAGATTACAGTGAGCTATGATCTGGCCACTGTACTCCAGCGTGGGTGGCAGAGTGAAACCCTATCTCGAAAAAAAAAAAAAAAATGAGAAAAGAAAGAAGGAAGGAAAGAGAAGAGACGAGAAACCCAAACAAAACAAAACCTTAGTAGATGTTTTCAAAGGATAAGTTAGACACAGCTGGAGAGAGAATTAGTGAACTCAAATGAATCTGAGGAAACCACCCAGAATGCCGCACAGTAAGCAGCACAAAGATGAAATTATGATTGACAGTGTAGACTGTTAGTGCAGTGAAAGGGTGCTGAAACCACACACCTGCGACTGAATCTTAACTCTGCTACTTACTAGCAGTAAGGATTCAGGCATGTTTTTAAAAAAACCTGTATCTCAATTTTCTCCCCTAAAAAATGGAGATATGCCCAACCTCATGGTGTTGCTACAAGGATGAAATGAGTATATAGTTCTCAGCACATGGTAAGTTCTCAGGAAATAGTAGTTAATATTATAGAGGAATGGAAAATACAAAAAATAAATTGAAAACACTGGGGAAGAAAGTGAGAAGTTATACTGATATGAGATTCATAGTTTTACAAGGAGAAGACAGAGAAGCAACATTTGAAGAAATGAGGGTGGAGAATTTTGTGCAAGCAAAGAAAAATGATCCTCCAAAACTAACTGGCATACTGAGTTCTGAGTAGGATTAAAAATTCCATTCTAGGGCGGCTCCTGTGGCTCAGCAAGTGAGGCACCGGTCCCATATACTAAGGGTGGTGGGTTCAAATCTGGCCCCGGGCCAAAAAATTGCAACAAAAAATTAGCCGGACGTTGTGGTGGGCACCTGCAGTCCCAGCTACTCAGGAGGCTGAGGCAAGAGAATCGCCTAAGCCTGGGAGTTGGAGGTTGCTGTGAGTTGTGTGACGCCACAGCACTCTACCAAGGGAGAGAAAGTGAGACTCTGTCTCTACAAAAAAAAAAAAAAAAAATTCCATTCTTAGACATGCTGAGGACAAATTGAAAAACAAGATTTAAAAAACATCTGAAAAGCTGTCAAAAAGAAAACATTATCCACAAATGAACGGCATTCTGCCTGGAGCCAATTTCCCATCAGCAACAATAGATGCCCGTGGACTGGTAAATTTCGAAGTCATCAGAGAAACCATGAGAATTCTACATTCGGCTAGCCAGAGCTCAAGGGTGAATGGAACCTAGAGATATTTTCAGATAGAATCTGGCAGAGATTTGACTAATCTCAGACTTTTGCTCAAAGAGTTTATGAGGGATGAACGTCAGCAAGAAGAAAATTAAGCACAGAGAAAGCCATTGGAATAGCAAGAACCAGATTTACCCCCTCCCACCTGGAACAACAAAAAAAACTGGGCAAAATACAGTCATTATGTATTATTAGTATTAACTACAGGGGTATCCGCTGAGAAATGTGTTGTCAGGTAATGTCCTTGTGAGAACGTCATAGAGTGTACTTACACAAACCTAAAGGCTTGTGCATACCTAGGCACTGTGGTCTAGCTTACTGGCCCTGGAAATCAGCACGTGACTGTACTGAATACTCTAGCAGTTGTAACACAGAGGTACATATTCGTGTATCTGAACATAGAAAAAGTACCATAAAAACATGTAGCACATAAAAAGTAGCACACCTACAGAGGGCATTTAACCATGCACAGAGCTTCCAGGGCTGAAAATGGTTCTGGAAGAGTCAGTGAGCGAGTGGTGAGAGAATGTGAAGGCCTCAGACATTACTGTACACTACGGTAGATTTTCTAAACACTATACAGCTAGGCTACACTAAATCTGTTAAAAATACTTTTCTTTCTTTTTTTCCTATTTTTAGTAGTGATGGGGTCGCTCAGGCTGGTCTCTAACTCCTGAGCTCAGGGAATCCGCCTGCATCGGCCTCTCAGAGGGCTAGTATTATGGGTGTTGTGGCAGGTGCCTGTAGCCTTAGCTACTCTGGAGGCTGAGGCAAGAGGATCACTGGAGCCCAAGAGTTTGAGGTTGCTGTGAGCTATGATGCCATAGCACTCAACCCAGAGTGACAGAGTGAGACTTTGTCTCCAAATTAAAAAAAAATACTTTTTCCTTAATAATAAACTAACCTCAGTTTACTGCAACTTTTTTACTTTATAATTTTTTAAATTTTTAAAAAATTTTTGATTCCTTTCTAATGACACTTAGCTTAAAACACACATTATAGAGCTGTACAAAAGTATTTTCTTTCTTTATATTCTTATTCTGTAAAATTTTTTCTATTTTTAAAATTAGTATTATTGTTTACTTTTTAAACTTTTTTGGGTACAAATTAAAGCACAAAAACACACATAAAACTAGACTTACGCAGGATCGGGAGCATCAATGTCACTGTCTCCCTGCTCTGCGTCTTGTCCCACTGGAAGGTCTTCAGGGGAAATAACATGTATGGAGCTGTCATCTCGTATGTCAATAGTGCCTTCTCTGGAATATTTCCTAAGGGGCCTGCCTATGGCTGTTTCATGGTTAACTAATTTTTTTGTAAGTGGAGGGATACACTCTAAAATAATGGTAAAAGTATAGTGTAGTAAATATGTAAACCAGTAACATAGGCCAGACACACTGGCTCACATCTGTAATCTTAGCACTCTGGGAGACCTAGGATCGTGAATTTTTGAGCTAAAGAATTTGAGAACAGCCTGAGCAAGAGCGAGACCCAATCTCTAAAAATAGGCAGGTGTTGTGGTGGGTGCCTGTAGTACCAGCTACTCAGGAGGCTGAGACAAGAGGATCGCTTGAGCCCAGGAATTTGAGGTTGCTGTGAACTCTAGCCAGGGCAACTGAGTGAGACTCTGTCTCCAAAAACAAAACAAAACAACCCCCCACCAGTGATATAATTGTTTATAATCATTATTAATTACTGGGTACTGTACTGTGATTTTTTTTAAGACTTTTTTTTTTTTTTTGAGACAAGAGTCTCACTATATTGCCCTGGGTAGAGTGCCATGGCATCACAGCTCACAGCAACCTCAAACTCTTTGGCTTAAGTGATTCTCTTGCCTCAGCCTCCCAAGTAGCTGGGACTACAGGTGTCCACCACAACGCCTGGCTATTTTTTTGTTGTAGTTGTCACTGTTGTCTGGCAGGCCTGGGCTGGATGGGAACCTGCCACCTCGGGTGTATGTGGCTGGCGCCCTAGCCACTGAGCTACAGGCACTGAGCCTGTATCTGCTGTGATTTTATACAACTGGAAGCATAGTGGGTTTGTTTACCTCAGCATTACCACAAACATGAGTAACGTGTTGCACTATGATGTTATGGTAACTGTAACATCACTAGAGAAAAGGAATTTTCAGCCCCATTATAATCTATGGGACCAACTGTCATATATGCGGTCCATCATTGATTAAAACATCTTTATACAGTGCATGACTATATATGATACAGTGGTTTCATGGCGTTGGACATCAGGCAAAAAAGAGTGGTGATTGCTGAGAGATGGGAAACAAGCAATGTGACCTCTGTGAATGCCACAGCTTACTGCCTGGAGAAAATTGCCAAGCCACAGTGCACAGAGGTCTTTGTGAGCTAAGGAGACAGAGCTGGGAGTTCAAGGAGGCCAAGGAGCTAGAGTTTACGGGTCAGAGAGCTAGAGAGAGGAGAGCTTCACAGTACTGAGTACTATGAGGAAATGACTCAAGGAAAGAATCTCTCAAAAATATCAGGAAAAAATTCTTAGAATTCACATATAGTGCCCTTCCCAGCAGCCATTGTGGAAAAATCTCATAATTCTGGGGGTGTTGGGTAGAGGACGCAGAAGGATTTTGTTGCAATAATAGGGAACATTAAACTAAATGCTACTCTCATCTTGCCAAAGATGTTCAAAGAAGACATAGAAGGATCGTATTATTTCCAAGTAACTTAACTACATTCAGCTGAAGAATATTTAGAGAAATACAAAAATTATCCAGGACTCAAATAGGTGAAATTTTTATTTGGCATCCAATAAAAAAATCACCAGACAAGCAAAGAACAAAAGAAACTATTTAGAAGGAAGATAAAAATCAATCAATCAAAAGTGACACAAAAATTACACAGGATAGAATTAGGAGGAAAAAAGAACATTAAAACACCTATTATAACTAAATTTCACATTTTCAAGAAGCTAACAGAAAGATTAAACATGTTAAATAGAGTAATGGAAGATATGAAAAAGACCCAAATCAAATAGTTAGAGATGAAAATCAAGGCGTTTAAGGTGAAAAATATACTAGATGGGATTGATGGCAGTTTTTTTTTTTTTTGAGACAGACCCTCAAGCTGTCACCCTGAATAGAGTGCTGTGGCATCACAGCTCACAGCAACCTCCAATTCCTGGGCTCGAGCGAGTCTCTTGCCTCTGCCTCCCAAGTAGCTGGGACTATAGTAGGCGCCCACCACAACGCCCGGCCATTTTTTTTTTTTCTTTTTGGTTGCAGCCGTCATTGTTGTTTGGCGGGCCTGGGCTGGATTCGAACCCGCCAGCTCAGGTGTACATGGCTGGCACCTTAGCCCGTTGAGCCATAGGCACCGAGCCAATGGCAGTTTTGACACTACAGAATAGATTTGTGAACTTAAAGATATCAGCAATGGAAACTATCCAAAATAAAATACAGAAAGAAAAAAGACTGAAACAAATATACAAAAAGCATTCACGAGTCACGGGACAATTAAATCAGCCCCATGTGTATTTGGAATCCCTGAAGGAGAAAAGAAAAGGAAGGACAGAAAAAATTTTGAAGAAATGTCTGAAAAATTTTCAAATATGATTAAAAGTATCAACTCACAGATCCAAGAAACTGGACAAACCACAAACAAAAGGATCATCAGGAAAAATACATCAAGGTGCATCACAATCAAATTACTTAAAACAAGTGATGATGAGAACATCTGTAAAGCAGTGAGAGGACTCAGTCACATCACACACGAAGGAACCGAGAACGACAGGTTTTTTATTATTGTAAACAATGCAAGCTAAGAGCCAGTGGGACAACGTTTCTAAAGTACTGAAAGAAAAAAAAAAAATCTGTCAAACTAGAATTCTACACCTATCAAAAATACAGAGGGTGCTGAACAAAATGTAGATACATTTTAAGAAAGAAAAAAGAGGTATTAAATTTGTAATACTCAATGTACGCGTGTATACTGATAACAAAAGATGAATACAAATGATGTTGAGCACCTCTTGTAATTGCAGAGGTCAAACATGATTTGAGTATTACTGAGTCCATGTGAATATTTGTATACAAATGTTAGTTGCTGCTTTGTTTACAATAGTCAACATTTATTTAGAAATAACTGTCCCAAATCATCAGGTGAATGGGTAACAAAATGTGGTTCATGCACACAATGGAAATAATTAGAATAAACTATTTGTATGAGCAATAACATGGCTGACTCCCAAAATAACTGTGTTGCGTGAAAGAATATGGACAAAAAAAGACATACATAGTACATCATACTGTATGATTTCATTCACACAAAATTCTAGAAAATGAAAACTAACATCAGGGGACAGAGAGCAGATCAGTGGTTCCCTGTGGATGGAGTGGGGCAACGAGTGGAGAGAAAGAGAAATTATAGAGAGGCATGAGGAAACTTTTGGGGCTGATGTTCTTTTTTAATTGTGGAGGTCATTTATTAAATGTACACATAAGTTCTGATAACTAAGTTCGTGAACTTGCCACAGTGCACTTATGTTGGGAGTACTGCACAAACAGCTCAGTAAGGTTTCACAGCCATGTATATCAGTGTCTCACAGCTGTATTCACGTCCATGTGTGGCAGTGGCATTCATTATTCTTGTGTGTTTTGTGTGCTGTCATAAGAATTTTGGAGCTTGAGTTAGTGCAAAGAACAGACATCACATTTCTTGTTAAACTTGGCAAGAGTGAAAGTGAAATCAGGGAGATGTTAGTCCAAGTTTATGGGGTAATGCCATGAAGAAAATGGCAGTGTACAAAGAGAATAAGTGTTTTTCTGAGGGGAGAGACAGAATCACTGATTAAGAGGGGTCAAGGTGGCCAGTAACAAGCAGAACTGACAAAAATATTGTAAAAATTCATCAAATTGTGCATTAAAATCTTCAGCTGATTGTGAGAAGCATAGCAGACCAAGTAAACACTGATAGAGAATGTTAATAGAAAATCTTAAATAAAATTCTTGGGCAATAACTCATGGCTCTTGCATCACAACAATGCACCAGCTCACACAGCACTGCCTGTGAGAGAGTTTTAGCCAGTAAACAAATAACTGTATTGGAACACCCTCCCAACTCACCTAATCTGGCCCCTAATGACTTTTTTCTTTACCTGAAGATAAAGGAAATATTGAAAGGGAGACATTTTGATGACCTTCAGGACATCAAGTATAATACAATGACCACTCTGATGGCCATTCCAGAAAAAGAGTTCCAAAATTGCTTTGAAGGGTAGGTTAGGCACTGGCATTGGTGCATAGCTTCCCAAGGCAAGTACTTTGAAGGTGACTGTAGTGGTATTCATCAATGAGGTATGTAGCATTTTGGTAACATTTGATATAGGAGGTCTGACATCCTAGAAAAATCCTAGAAAAAGGGAGTTGCATTAGCCAATGTATAGGAAGGTGGAGCCACATCACTGAAGGCCTTGAATGAGGGCTGCGGGGAACCACAAGAAGATTTTCCAAGCAGAGGCAACATGATGGGCATAGTGTTTTCAAAGGATCCCTCTAGGGCAATGTAGAGAATGAACTGTTAAAAAAAAAAAATAGAGGCAGTGCCTGTGGCTCAGGGAGTAGGGCACTGGCCCCATATACTGAGGGTGGCAGGTTCAAACCCCGCCTCGGCCGAAGTGCAAAACAGAAAAATAGCCGGGCGTTGTGGTGGGTGCCTGTAGTCCCAGCTACTTGGGAGGCTGAGGCAAGAGAATTGCCTAAGCCCAGGAGTTGGAGGTTGCTGTGAGCTGTGACGCCACGGCACTCTACCGAGGGCGATAAAGTGAGACCCTGTCTCTATATATATAAAAAAAAAAGAGAATGGACTGTTGAGGTGGGTCCTGGAGCTGAGAGATGGGTGAGGAAGACAGGGGAGGCAATGGGGAGGGAGAGAGGAGGCCACCACCACTTCCTCTGCAACTCAGCTTCTTGCTCAGCATCAGGACAGGCCTGTGGTACAAAGATGTCCCCAGGGCACTGTGGGTTCCTGGCTCAGAGGGGAGAAGACTGGGTTGGAGAGAACTGTCCTCATAGCAGTCTGTGGCAGCACCGTGTCAGTGGGAATGTGCTGTTTCCCAGTGACTTCTCTTCTGACCTTCAGATCCATTGGAATTGCCCCGGGTTGGGGTCTGAAGCCCAGGTGCCCAATTGAGCACTACCCCACTCTGTAACCTTAGCCAAGTCCCTTTCCCCTTCTGGGCCACCTAATCTATCACTCCTGCCTCACAGGGAAGGCATTATTCCCACGGCCCTTTCCTCTCTGACCGCCCAGGACTCACTCCAGGCAACTTCACACTGGATCCCTCAATCCAGCCCGAGTCCCATACTAGTGTACTCTCCTAGCAGGACCACCCCATCCCACCACTGGGCTCTACCACCTGGGCAAGAAAAACCCTCTGATTGCTTTCTGTCCTCAAAAGGAAAATGGCTTTATTGTTTTCATTTTAAAAACAATATGGGCTTATTGTTAAAAATTTAAACCATGGGAGAAGTGTAAAGGAGAAAGTCAAATTTTGGTAGCGATATTCCAGATAACTCCTTATGTTCATATACATACAACCTCCCCCCTACACACACAATTTGCGTAAAATGGATGGTAGTTTTTTTTTGTTTTTTTTGATGCAGAGTCTCATTCTATTCCCCAGGCTACAGTGCTATGGCATCAGTTTAACTCACAGCAACCCCAGACTGGGTTCAAGTGATCCTCCTGCCTCAGTCTCTCAAGTAGCTGGGAATACAGGCAGCTAACACAACACCTGGCTAATTTTTCTATCTTTAGTAGAGATGGGGGTCTCACTCTTGCTCAGGCTGGTCTCTACCTCCTGAGCTCAAGCAGTCCTCCCAGCTTGGCCTCCCAGAGTGCTAGGATTACCAGAGTGAGCCACTGCGCCCGGTGGGATCATAGTATTTTAACCGTGGTGTAATCCATGTCTTTCACTCAATATGTTTGGGCTTCTATGTAAAAAAAATATTTCTTGTTACTTTCAAAAATTTCTATTGATTACGTATTCACACAGAATAATACAATTTACACAAATGTATACACATAATCAGCATGGACATGGGCAGACTCTGGTCACCTCTACATATTTAGTGAATCCCTAGTTTTCTGTATAGATGCACCAAAACGCTCCTGCAACGAACATATTTAAATAGACATCCTTTTTCATTTTTAGGATGAATTCCCAGATGTGGAATTGCTGGGTCAAAAATGTGAATATTAAAACTTGATATTGCCCACCGAAAAGGTCCCTGGGCTAAGGCAAGTTAGTGCCAATTCTCAATTCTACTGACAATACATGAGCGCCTATTTCTCAACCCACTTTCAAAAAGAAGGCATTATGGCTCATTCTGACCGTCCTGTGCCTTATGATTGATCAGTGGTTAGGGTGTCTATAGCTCAGTGGTTACGGCCACATACACCAGAGCTGGTGAATTCGAACCCAGCCTGGACCTGCTAAACAACAATGGCAACTAAAAAAAAAATAGCCGGGCGTTGTGATGGGCACCTGTAGTCTCAGCTACTTAGGAGGCTGAGGCAAGAGAATTGCTTAAGCCCAAGAGTTTGAGGTTGCTGTGAGCTGTGACACCACAGGACTTTACTGAGGGTGACATAGTAAAACTCTGTCTCAAAAAAAAAAAAAAAAGAAGGCATTACCAATTTGAAGTCTGATAGGTGAACATGTCATCTCATTGCTTTTACCGTCCTATTTTTTTTTTGGTTGTTATTGAAATTAATCCTCTATTCAACAGTCTATTGGCTGTTTAGATGGTTTCTTTTGTGAAATGGCCTATTTCTGTTCTTTGTCTATTTTTCTATCAGGTACGTTTTTTTCTGTTTCTTATTGCTTCTCAAGAGCTCTTTGTATATTAGGCATCTGACCATAGACCATCTGGATTCTCAGGGCCGCTGGAGTTGTGCAATGTAGTGCCCCACCCCATCAGATTCCCGAGACTGGAGCAGTTCTGCCTCTGGTCAGCTGAGGGCAGCAGTGGGCAAGATTCACTTTCAGGCTGGATGCACATGACTGTCCAGGAGCTGGGCACTGCGTACACACACACAGACCCACAAGCCTTCCTTCCAGAGAGCTTCTCAGGAAACCACTTAGTCCGCTGACCCTTAGGGGCCTACAACACAAATTAGTTTCCCTGAGCCCCTAGAGATAGCTCGGACAGTGAAGAGAATCAGGCTCTAAAGTCAGATTGGCGTTCAGAATCAACTCTGTCATCTGGCTGTAGGTTGGGTGTGACCTTCTTGACCTCCCTACCCCTTGCTTTGTCTATCTGTAAAATGGGGCTGGGGTGCTTCCTGGTTTTCTGACCAAGGGGCTTGGGACAAATTACCAGGGGAGGTGCAGAGATGAGCTCTGCATGCATCGTGCCAAGTTCAGGTGCTGCAGGGACTTCCAGGATCCTCCCAGCAATCTGAGATCCTGCCTCTAGCCTGACTTCTCTTTCCCACCCCTCACCCCCACAAAACTTGAACCTATCCCTGCTCAGTGATCAGAGCTGCTGTAGACTAATCCAGGCCGAGGGAAGGAGTTGTCTCTTCTCTACTTCCTCTGCCATCTTCCTCCTTTCTCCTCCAATTCCCTGTAGATCCCCATTTCTAGCTCAAGGTGCCCCACTTCTCCATCATTCTGGGAATAAGGGGCCCCTGGCTCAGGAGGGAAAACTGGAAAAATGGGTTTCTTATGGGCTGGGAGGTGGGGGACTCATCAGAGGTGGGGTAGGAGGAGGGGTGGGTCCAGGCCCCAGAGCATGTGGGCTTTGAGGGGAGGAGAGGTGGGCTGGTAAGAGGAGGTAAGGCCTGAAGACTCCCCAGTGGCTGTCCCTGAGTTTCCCCCAGTCTCCAAACTTCCCAGGGCTAAGGCAAGACTATAGACTTTTATTGCTTTGTTTATATTAATAAAGACGGCAACAACAGCTCTATCTGTAGACCGCTTACTACACACCAGCCTTCTGCTGAAGTCTTTAAAGCATCGTTTTTCTGACCGTTCCTTGCCTTATGTTTGATCTCCACTTTAAGAGGAGGACATAAACATTCAGAGAAGTTAAGCCACTTGCCCCAGGTGACACCAAGGAGTTAGGGAGGAGCCTTCTGCTCCCAGAGGCTGAAAACACCCCTCCTCGTCCCTTCACCCTCACCCCCACTCTCATGGTGGGCTGTGTCCTGCACTGACCAGAAGGTGCCTCTGTGGGTGTGAAGTGCCATCTGGGGCTAACTTCTTCTCCGGGCCAGGCCTTCTTAGGAATCCGGCCTGCAGCATCCCAGGCCTGGGTTCTGCTGCCCAGACAGGCCTGACTGTGGCTTGGGCAACTCCCTTTTTCTCTCTGGCCCTGGATGTTCTCATCTGTCCAACAAGATCAGCAGTTTCCATCATTGGGTCCCAGGCACCCAGTGTCCTTAGAGTTATAATCAAAATAAAGGAGGCCAGGGGAGGATAGAGATATTCAGCCATCACTGGGTCACCTTAGCCGTGGTTTTCCAATTGCTGTAAACTCTGAGCAAGATCTTTGTAATTGGCCACTTTCATGGGGAGGAAAAGAATGAAACTGGTTGGAGCTTGGTAGGGAAAGTGGGGGCAGGGCACCTGACTGACAGGGTCAAGGTCAGCCGAAGGAGGGTGGCAAGGCTCTTTGGGGTTCCTCAGAGCTGTACTCTGTGAAGAAGGGACAGGGCCACATGTATACAAGACAAGTGGTGCTGGGGGTGCTGGCAGCCAGCCATGTGGAGGGGGAAGGGCTCCCCTTCTATCCAGCCCGAGGTAGGCAGTGAGCGGGTGTGGTATCCGGAATCTTATCAATCCCACCGGAATGTGTGAGGCTGGGCAGAGGAGTGACGTACAGGCTAGGGCCTGTCTAGGCTGCGGGTGGGGTCCTGGGGGAGGGCCCCCAGGCAGGTTAGGGCTGAGGCCAGCTTTGGGGTGGGGCTGGCCAAGGAAACTGTACATCTACCACAAGGCATCCCATCCCCACCCAAACCTCCCTGCAGCCAGGCTCCAGGCCAGCTGCTCACCTCCTGCGTCCCCTATTTCTCCCAGATCATCCCCTCCAGGCTGCTACAGCCTTCGTTATGTCTTAACTTACAAAGCGCAGAGCACCTAAACTATACCAGGCATTTCTTGTTGGGATGTTACTATTAGATTCTCATAACCTGTCCAATTATAGAATTGTAATCACTAGTTCATAGAGGAGGAATGTAAGTCTCAGAGAGGTTAAGTGACTTATCCCAGCCCAGGCAGCTACTAAATGACAGAGCCAGGTACTGGCTGACTCCAAAGCCAATTCACTTTTTATTTCACTCAGAGGGACTAAGACCTGGGTGTTAGCTGTAAGGTGCGCAGTCTGTTTCCAGATGGATAGAAGGACAGATAATCTCATAAGCATGAATGATGGACAGTGGATTCAAGGGTTAGACTGTGGGAAGGTGCCTTTTCTCGGGCTACAGATGGTTTTCCCCGTGTGTGGGGTGCAGTTGTAGTCACTTCAAGATTAAATCATCCCAGCAAAGAACAAGGAGAAGTATGAGAAAGAGAAGGAGGAAGAGACAGAAAGAAGAAGGAGATGATAATCTGTATGTTCTGATGACAGTTACAGTGCCTGGATCAAGCTTTCCAGGAGCCTGTATTTCCCACGACTGTTAGCCAACAATTTCCCATTTTTGCTTAAGCCAGTGTGACACGTGCAACCAAAGACACTAAATTAACGCCACTTGTATAGGATGTAAATGGCTTCAAAATGGAACTCTTGGCTTTTATCTCCAAAATCTATGCTTTCCCCATACTTCTTCCTCTTTGTATATGGCTCCACCACCCACCCAATTACTCAAGCCCCTTTGTCTCCACACCAACGCTTTCTCTAACCCAGCAACAAGCTCTACAATTCCCATAGAGGATCTAAAATATATATCTCAACTCCATCTATCTTTCTTCATTTGCACTGCATCCTGGTCCCGACCACCATCATCTCTCATCTGGATTACTGCAGATAGCCTGGTCTTTCTCCTTTCAATCTTGTTTCCCTGTGAATATTTCTCCACATAGAAGCCAAAGTGATCTCCCCCAAACATTAACCCGATTATGTCATTCCCTTGTATCAAATTCTTCAATAATTTCCCACTGCACTTGAAATGAAATCCACACTCTTTGCCAAGGCTTGTCATCTTGCCTTCTTTCTATTCCACAAAGCTGCCAAACCCATTTCTGCTTTACGACACTTGTAGTTTCTGCTCACTCTGTTTATTTTTATTTATTTATTTATTTTTTAGAGACCATCTCACTTTATCGCCCTCGGTAGAGTGCCGTGGCGTCACAGCTCACAGCAACCTACAGCTCCTAGGCTTAGGCGATTCTTTACCTCAGCTGGGACTACAGGCACCTGCCACAATGCCCAGCTATTTTTTGTTGTTGTTACAGTTTGGCTGGGGCCAGGTTTGAACCCACCACCCTACGCATATAGGGCCGGCGCCCTACCCACTGAGCCACAGGCACCGCCCAGCTTAGTCTGTTTAGAAGAATCTATATCTTCACATGGTTTTTCTTCTCACCATCCAGGAGGGACTCAAGTGTCACCTCTCAAAGAGGCCTTCCTTGAATTCCCTAGCTAAAGGGGCAACCATTTCTTATTCCCATCCCAAATTACAATCTGTTCTATCACCCAGTTTACCTCCTTCATAGCACTTTTCAGTTTGTAATTTGGGGTGAATCAGAAACAGACTAGCCATCTCAAAGACTGAAGACCAGCTTCAGATCACCTCGGTCCCTAACTGCAGGAAGGTGATCTGCCTCTACTACTTGCCAAAAGAAAAATCATACCCTCTCTTAAAGAAGAAAACATAATTCAGAGTTTCAAACAATCTTCACATTTTTCATACACAATATCAAAATTTATCTAAAAGTTGCAAATATGCAAAGGGACCAGAATCGACCAAAATAACAAGAGAAAAAAATACGTAACAGAAACAGATCCACAAGAGATCCAGATATTGGCATTATCAGACTTTTATTATTTTTTTTTTATTTTTTAGGTTTTTTCTTTTTATTGTTGGGGATTCATTGAGGGTACGAGAAACCAGGTCACACTGATTGCATTTGTTATATAAAGTCCCTCTTACAATTGTATCTTGCCCCTAAAAGGTGTGTCACACACTGAGACCCCATGTCCTCTCTTTCCTCCAACCCCACCATCTACTAGGTCATTAATTGTCCTCATATCAAAATTGAACACTAAGAATTCATGTTTACCCATTCTTGTGATGCTTTACTAAGAAGAATGTGTTCCACTTCCATCCAGGTTAGTACGAAGGATATAAAGTCTCCATCCTTTTTAATGGCTGAATAGTATTGCATGGTACACGTATACCACAGCTTGTTAATCCATTCCTGGGTGGGCGAGCATTTAGGCTGTTTCCACATTTTGGCATTCATAAATTGAGTTGTGATAAAGAGTCCAGTGCAAGTGTCCTTATGATAAAACGATTTTTTTCCTTCTGGGTAGATGCCCAGTAATGGGATTGCAGGATCAAATGGGAGGTCTAACTTGAGTTCTATGAGAGTTCTCCATACTTCCTTCCAAAAAGGTTGTATTAGTTTGCAGTCCCACCAGCAGTATGAAAGTGTTCCTTTCTCTCCACATCTACACCAGCATCTGCAGTTTTGAGATTTTTTGATATGGGTTAGATGATATCTCAGGGTGGTTTTGATTTTCAGTTCTCTAATAATTAGGGATGATGAGCATTTTTTCATATGTTTGCTAGCCATTTGTCTGTCTTCTTTAGAGACGGTTCTATTCATCTCTTTTGATCATTGATATATGGGATTGTTGACTTTTTTCATGAGGATTAATTTGAGTTCTCTATAGATCCTAGTTATCAAGCCTTTGTCTGATTCAAGATATGCAAATATCCTTTCCCATTGTGTACGTTGTCTATTTGCTTTGGTTGTTGTCTCCTTAGCTGTACAGAAGTTTTTCAGTTTAATTAAGTCCCATTTGTTTGTTTTTGTTATTGTTGCAATTGCCACGGAAGTTTCCTTCCTAAAGTCTTTCCCCAGGCCAATATCTTCCAGGGTTTTTCCTATGCTTTTTTCAGGATTTTTATTGTGTCATGCTTTAAATTTAAGTCCTTTATCCATCTTGAATCAATTTTTGTGAGTGGAGAAAGGTGCGGGTCCACTTTCAGTCTTTTACATGTGGATATCCAGCTCTCCCAGCACCATTTATTGAATAGAGAGTCTTTCCCCTAGTGGTTGTAAGAGGTTAGTTTAATTTCCTGGTTTTCTATTCAATTCCAAATGCCCATGTCTCTATTTTTGTGCCAGTATCACACTGTCTTGACCACTATGGCCTTGTAGTACAGCATAAAATCTGGTATGCTGATGCCCCCAGCTTTGTTTTTATTACTAAGAACTGCCTTAGCTATATGGGTTTTTTTCCCTGTTTCCATACAAAATGAAGAATCATTTTTTCCAAGTCTTGAAAGTATGATGTTGGTATTTTAATAGGGATGGCATTGAATCAGTAGATTGCTTTGGGAAGTATAGACAATATTGATTCTTCCCAGACATGAGCATGGTATGTTCTTCCATTTGTTAATATCCTCTGCTATTTCCTCTTAGGTTTTTATAACTTTCTTTATAGAGGTCCTCCACCTCTTTTGTTAGGTATATTTCATTTTCTTTGAAGCTATGGTGAACGGAGTTGTGTCCTTAATTAACCTCTCTTCTTGGCTATTATTGGTGTATACAAAGGCTACTGACTTGCAGACATTGATTTTATATCCTAAGACATTACTATATTTTTTGATGACTTCCAGGAGTCTTGTGGCTGAATCCTTGGGGTTTTCTAAGTATAAAGATCATATCATCATATCATCAGCAAAGAGGGAGGGTTTGAACTCCTCTGCTCCCATTTGGGTGCCCTTTATTTCCTTCTTTTGCTTAATTGTATTGGCTAGAACTTCCAGCACTACATTGAATAGTAATGGTGACAGAGCACAAACTTGTCTGCATCCAGTTATAAGTGGAAAAGCTTTCAGTTTTACTCTATTCAGCCAAATATTAGCTGTCCGGTTTGTCATAGAAAGTTTCGATCAGTTTAAGAAATGTACCACCTATGCATATCCTCTTCAGTGTTCTAATTAGAAAAGAATGCTGGATTTTATTGAATGCTTCTTCTGCATCTATTGAGAGGATCATATGGTCTTTGTTTTTGCTTCTGTTGATATGTGAATAATGTTTATGAACTTGCATATGTTAAACCAACTTTGCATCCTTGGAATGAAACCTACTTGATCATGATGTATGACTTTTTTGAATTCTATATCCATTACTACTATGACCTAATCCTCTTCTTTTTTCTCCCTTCACTCATTCAATCTAGTCATACCAGCTTTGTTATTCCTTGTGCTTTCCTAACATGTTCACACTATAGGCTCTTTATTTTTATTTTAT
>CAUYRH010016602.1:0-35355 GCA_963574655.1 Perodicticus potto | reverse complement strand
CCTGTTGGTGGTGGTTTCAAACCAAGCCATACCCAAAAACACAAAAAAAAAAAAAAAAAAAAAAAAAAAATTCTAAAGTAATGAAAGAGAATTTTGCAAGAAAGGAATCACTCATAAACTCATGAAAAAGATGCTCAACCTTGGAAATCATTATGAAAACGCATTGCAATTCTATATTTTGTACCCAATGGTCTAATAAAAAGTAAAACATCTGGCAAAGCCAAATGCTGGCAAAAATAATTCAGACTCTGCTGCTGAGAGCATCAATTGGCATGACCATTTGTAAATCGGTTCAACTATATCTTTTAAATGAAGTATATATTTCATTTAATTCAGATATTTAATTTTACTCCGTTCATCCTAAAAAAATTCCTTACACGCGGGTAAGAAGAATATTTCTTGTAGCAATGAAAGCTACGGACACAACTGAGGCTGCAAAGTATAGAAAATAAAGTATGAGACTGCGGAAAGTATGGAGCAGTGAAAGGGAATACATTGAAAAGACATGAGCTCTAATGTCCAAATCACTAAAAATGTTAAAGAAATAGATCGCAAAGTATTTTGGACAATATGATACCATTTATATAAAGTATATTTTACAGAAACATAATTGGTCATAATATAATAACAGGCTTGAATGATAAGGACCATATTTAGGAAAGTACTATTCTGGTAGGTGAGAAAGGAATAAGAAAAATAGTTATTTTTATTTGTACTTTGTACAGATAATTTAAAAATGTTATTAAAAACAATATGAAATTCTAACACAAGGGATAGCTAAAAGTAGTCATTAATACTTTATAATTAGATGGTTGTGCTCAAATCCTACTTCTGCCACTCGCTAACTGTGTGACCTTCAGATAAGCTGGGGACTCTCTCGGGACTATTTCCTCATTCATAAAGACGCAGAATAATAGTCTATACCTCAAAGGGCTGTGATGAAGATTACATGAGTTTTTATTTTAAAAGCCTTCAGACTATAACCATGCTATGTCGGTGTTTGAGAAACAAAGGGTAAAATCAATAAAGATGAATGATATGTATTTTGTTGTTAACTAAATAATTCTTTATACAAATTTTAGGTGATTATCATGATGGCAGGTTTTTTTTTTTTTGTACAGAAGTCTTTATTGGCTGGGGATGCTGCAGAGCAGCATTAAGGAGGAGGGGAGAGAGAGAGGAAAGGAGAGGGGGAGAGAGAGAAGGAGAGAGAAAGAGAGGCATGAGATACACAGGGGGACGGGGGAGAGAGAGGGAAGAGAGCATGACGGCAGTTTTAAAGCAGTCTGTGGTTAAGAACAGCTCATGAACAAAACACAGAATGAATAAAGGATTTACAGACCAAGCCGATCTCCTACAATTTAGAATCCAGTTTAAGACCAGGACAAATGGCAACTTCCTTTTTCTCAATGAGTAAAGGTACTTTGTATGCAAGAACCCAAAGAAAATATTAAAAAGTTATTAATTATGGAAAGGACAACGGACAAAATTCCTAGCTCAGGGCCTTTATTTCTCTGGGAAATAGAACTTATGATTGAATCATGGGGTTCTTGAAGACAATTGTTAAAATTTAGCTTAAACATTAAGGAAAGAAGCAAAAGCATTAAATTGTGGTTGAATTTATAGTAGAACCTCAAAATTACTGTCCTGTAATTATTTTCTATCTGAGTAGAGGCCCACAGCATTGAGGAATAGTTTTTAGAGAGAAACTGATGAAACTATCTCTCTGTTTATTTGCTTTCCTGAGAAGCCCCATGGAGTCAGGATTCTGATACGGGAGGGATCTTCATGGTTCCAGTAGGAATCAGATACTGGTCTGGGAATTTAATGTATCTGGATTTCAGTTACAAAATCAGTAAAACAGACACAGTATCAGAACTCACATCACAGAGTTGTTACGAGAAATAAATGTGTTAAAGAACTTAAAAACTAACTGAAACACAGGTAAGCGTGTAACAAATGTTATCTCTCATGATTACTTTTATTCTTATTATTCAGTATTATGATCAAGTGCTGAATCTATACTTCGTGATTTGGTTTTTAAGAAATCAGTTTAGGATTGATTCGTAAAGCACATGCAGATTTTAAAATCAATAAAGAAAACGCTGCCTATGGTTAAATCATGCTGTCTTCAAGATCTAGTGGTCGTCTCAGGGAATGACCAAGCTTAAGGAGATAGAGAACCTTCAAAGGTATCTTTATAATTTCCTGTTTCTACTCTTTATTTAATAGGAACACGTTTTTAAAAAACACAAGTGATATAAGAAAATGAGAGAAAAGTTAGGATGCTCTTTTCAGGAATATTTTCATGTAAAAACTGCAAGCCACTGTGTTTGGTGACACTTTGAACTTTTGAACTGTAGCAATCTCCTTGGATAATGAGAGAGTACAGGGCAGCGGGCCTGACTGGCTGCTCAATCCTGACGTTGTAATCACAGCTGAAGAATGGAACTGAGAACTGGTTATTGCTCAAAAAACTTACTATATTGGAGAGTATTTGTTTCACAATATCAAAATGGATGTGCCATCTTATTTGTAATAAATTATACTTTCTTCAAATAAGGCAGGCTTAGGAAAAGAACAACTTGAATTAGAAAAAAAAATACTGTTTACTTTGACAGAAATTATGATGATATGTTCTGTTGAATGAGAAATAACTTTATTATTATGAGCCCTGATGCGACTTGAAACTGTTATGGCCACTAAAGTTTCTATCAAAACTTCTTTCAGAAATAGTTCAAAATATACATCAGCACATGGGTAATTATTGAATAAGTTTGCTTTTATGTTTCACTTATATTGCCATATATTATTTTTACAAACTTAGTTTGATTACCTATTTCCATAGGATAGCCTCTACAAATTTTGAACTTAGGAAAATAACAATAATGACTGAAACATATTGAGTCTGTCCAATGTATTTGTAGCCCTCCTAGTTCCTTACACACCTTAAATTTAATCCTAGAAGAACCCTTCAGGTGATTTTTATTTTGTTTTCCCCTAAATTTTGCAGATCAATAAATGCAGACCTAGCTAGACAATTACTATAATGTCGGATTCCAGATGTACGTGTATTTCAAATGAAATGCTTTTTATTGACTATTTTTGTAGGCACTTTTCACTTTATAAAAACATCACATATTAATGGATCTGAATACCTGCTATTTGATTCTAAAGCATATAATTTGTGCAATTTATCCAAAAGTTTTCATCACCCCTGTGCAGCACAGTGTCATTTTTTCTACGAATTCCAGACTGAAAGGTCTCTGTACTTTTATGCCAAATACTCTCAGAAATCTTCTCACCACTACTTTCTCAAAACAGCACCAAAAGGAATGCATGGTTTGTATAACTACGATGCAACTTTGTAAAGAAACTCAGAAACACACTCAACTTACCCAAAGTCAGAGAGTTAGTATGTCAGAGCACTTGAACTCCAACTTTCTGTTGCAAATTTCCACAACTATCAGTTTGCTAATAACATCAAAGAGATGGGGCATGTACTGGGTATTGGGCGTATGTGTTGGTATCTCATGAATGAATTGGAAATATTACATCTGTGCTAATTGTCAATCTTTATTACACTATCTCTTAGGTATTAAAAATCATTTACATTTTATGTATGCCTTATTGATTTGGAAATACTATGATTTTATTCTTTTCTAAAATAATTTATAAACTTTTTAATAAATATACAGTGGAGACAGTTCATTAAAATCTAATATAAGCTGATAGAAATCTTATTTCAATACTGCCCTCCAAAATAACTATGACCCTGAAAGGCATACTTTCAGCAGGAAGAAAATTCAGAAGAGTGAGACAGAGGATTTGTATTCCACAGGACATAACGTTTTAGTAAAAGTAGTTAACCGCAGTTTTGATTTTTTTCATTAAAAACCTGTTTCTAAAAATCAGGCACTTTTTTTGTTTTTTTTTTTTTATTTCTACCTACTTTTCATCCTAGGCAACATATGCTTCTTTACCAAGCAGAGTTGGTTTATTTCCACTAATTGACCTGATGTTTATACAGAGGACAGGATGTCTTTTTACAAAACAACACTATTGTTTAAAAACAAAGAAAGGAAAAAGTGAGAAAATTTAAGAAACTTCAGTAAAGGTTAAGTCTCCACAGGCTGTTTTTACAAGGACATTCCTTTCCTGAGAAGTAAGAAAGCAATAAAATGTGTCTTTATAAAAATTGTTCTGTAATCAGGGTGCAGATCATTTTTTAATACCAAAAGTTTTAAGTGTGGATAATGTGCATTAACATTTAAATAGAAGTACAATAATTATGCTATCATACTTGACTTGAAGTTTAGCTTTTCTTAAATTAGTTTTCTGCCATTATTTTTATTCTCTGGACCAACATATTTAATTGTAAAGTTTTCATTTATGCTAAGATTGAAATTTCTTGAGTTTTAAGATAGTACTTCGTTATTCTAGGGTAAACGATTGTGATAGGGTAAAACACTATATATATGTATATCTGTATTTACATATTTTATAATAGTTTATTTTGAACTGTAGCATAGAAAATGTCAGAGTTAAAGTGTGTTTTGAATTAAGAAGTTATAGAATTTATATTTCGTTATCACTGAAAAGGTTTACATATTTTCAAAAATCTCATTATATCCAGATAAATTATATTTTGAATTATAGCAAAATATTGAGGGCTTTAAAAAAATTCACCTTAGGGAGGATTTTCTACACTGATATATTTGAAACATTTTGAAGATAGCCAATTACCTGGTTGCAATTTTATTTTATTATATTTTCAATATGTTAATATACATAGCAATTTAAATGAGTGAATTACAATATAAGGTAGTTTTAGGACAGTATCAACAAGAACCTGATTTCCTTCCCATCTATTACTAATTCCAATTAACTGGCTACTAGTAGCTGGGGGTTAAGAGACAGTATAACCAAAGCCTTGAGATCTGAAGGAGTCATAGTGGAGAGGAGGGTTGTAGACAGCCCTCTTGAGGGTTAGAGTAGAATTGGAAGCTAGTCTTTGTCTGGGCCTATCTTTAAGTAGAGAACCACATTCTGGTTTGTTGGGGGTTTCAAACAAAACCTGGAAGTGGTGATAGAATTATAAGTCCTTAGGATGTAAATACATTTTGAATGGTTATAGAAATGGGGACAGTAGCAAATATACCTAGTTATCTTTGTTTGTTGCACTCATGTTTTGAGCTCATTAATTGTTTTTTCCCTTTCCCCTCTCTCTACTATTTTGGAAAGTAAAATGTACTAGTGGTGGTTCACTGAACAGTGGCGTATGTGGCTGTGTCCACATACACATGCATAGACACGCAACACGCATGTGTAAATATATCTTTGCAAATTTATTCTGTCATTTGATCACACAATGTCCAAGTGAGATTATGGCTGAAATGAAAGAGTAACTATGTCATCCCCAAATGGATACAGTTATAGGGGTATCAAAATAGATACAGTTCTAGGGGTACCTGGGAAGTACATTTGTCAGTGGGACTGCATGTTTGCATTAGGGAACGTGGTGAGTGCGCCTTCATTTGTAAAGGGATATTTGCATACTTTAAGCAGATTTATGGTGCTATGCAACAGCAGTTTGAAAGAATGGATAAGAATGAAAATTCATCTGAGCTGTGAAGACAATGGAAAGTCTGTTGGCATTGAAACATTATTCTCATCCCCTTCCATGTCCTTCCCTATCATAGGGGCTGGGAGACTAGATACAGAATTGTCAAATCTCCTTGTGAGCAAACTTACAGTTTAGGACTTTGCCAACAAAAGCAGGTGTCATGTGGGATGTGCCCGAGAAGGGGAAATGATTATACCTCCAGCAGCAGCACCTGATAGCGGGCTTTGGCACATGGCAAAAGCAAGACTTCGTCTCTCTGTGAAGTGCTCTCTGGCTGGGCAGGGGCCCATTGGCGGTAGCTTCCAACCACTCCAATTTCTTGAACTTGAACACCAGCGTGTCTGTGACCTTCACCTTTCCAGCCCTTTCAGCAGTTTGTGGGCCTCTGGTTCACTATATGAGATCTCTCTTTTGCTTGATTTTTCTGTTGTTATTTTGCATGTTTTTCCTGAAGAAAACTCAACAACACACCAACTTAGCAACTAGGGGACTTGGGTCCCCAGCCTGGCAAGTCTTGAGGGAAAGCCTGGAAGGTGCTAGAGGAAGCTAAGCTGTGACCCGCTGTGTCCCACCTTCTTTTCTGTTCCTCGCCCCATCTGTTTTGTTGCTAGCCTCTGAACAACCGTGGAAAATTTACCTTGCTTTTTGGAAGCCTCTGGCCTAGTTCTCCAGGCCTCTGCCTTACACAGAACTTAGCCTTATAATGTGAGAAACTGACCTTATATTCCAGGAACGTGCGCTTTCTAGTTTCTCGCCCGGAAGAACCGCTCTAAGTTTCTCCAGCATTTCCTCTCTCTAGCAGAAAACCACACTAAGGAGAAAATTGTGTTGCAGTTCTCTGCTTGGCTAAGAATGGTTCTGTAGTTTGTCTCTCATTTCTCTCCCAGTTCTCAAAAGCCCTGCTTCGGGAGCCCTGGCTGGGTTTTGTAAAGTTGCCTTCTTTGATTCTGCTGCAAGAATCTTTCTTTGAACTGCCTTAAAAAGTACTCAACTAACTTTCTATTACCAAAAGTGCTCAGTTGTGATAAAACACATACAAAAAATGCCTCATTCATTTGATTCTCATCTCGATGACCAGGAGTCAATCTACTCTGAGCAAGGCGTGGCTTCTCTGTTTTCCAATCTTCAGTTCTCTGATTATATTTCTAATGTCATAACTGTATTGCTAAGACCATTTCCAGCAGGATAACATATGATGTTTAAATTTATATGTATATGTACAATCAAATGTGATTAATTTCATCTTACTGTTGTTATTTTCTTTTCTTATAAATTAGTTCCTCTCTATAATCCTTTAAGAATATTTAATAACTATGCCCATGGCTAGTGAGTATTTGAGAATTTCAAGGCAGCGTAGGTTGACTGTGAAAGGCATTCCCAAATTTGACCTTGTATCCTAACCCCCTGGAGGATGTCTAACGTGGGAATTTCTGTGCCCACCCCAGATCTTCTGTTTCCGGAGGTCTGGAGTGTGTTCTAAGAATTTGCACTTTTGAAGTTCTCACGACCAATGCCGATTCTGAGAACTCCACTTTGGGCATCCCTGGTATAAAGAAATAAAACAGGCGCACGATTTTTCTTTTTTCATTCGTGCTTAGGGAAACCTGAAATATGAAAAGTGTACGTGAGGCAGAACGGCCCCTACAGCTTACAGCTCTGCTCTGTAATTTGCCTTATAAATGGCCTGTCAAGTTAGTTATATGATCAGCTATTTAAATATTGATGAGACTTTTTTTTTTTTTCTCACGGCTCTTCTCAGCTAAGCCAGCTTGGAACTGTCAGCAAATCATTCTGTCAGTCACTGGGAAAGGCACTTTCCTTTCTTCTCTGCCTGGCTGTATCTTCCTCCCATAATTTCCTGTACAACTTGCTGCTTACCTCTGACGGGAAGAGGAGCAGCTCAAGGCATCCGTCAAACTGCGGCTCTGTGTCAGCAGCTTCTCAGATGATATAAGGTGATTCGTATATGGCATAACCATCAGAAAGCCACAAAGACGAAGTCACACTTGTCAACTTGGGTCATAAACTACTGGAAATCTCAATGAGCTTTCTATACCTGCCAAGGTTAGTATTAAAGAGACAGAAGGGTGGAAAGATAGCAGGCCTATGAATGGCAGGTAAATCTGTCTTTCAATATTAAAAGGCAGATTAATGGCCACTCTTGTTACAATTATGTTATCATTTTCTTGTTTTCTAAAAGTAGAATTTGATGACATCATCATACGTCACACGTGGAAAAATACATTTTGGAATTATAAATATCCCTTTAGATATAAAGGATATTATTTGGATAAAGGCAGTAAATATGAAATTGTTTTAATGTTACCATTGTTATTTTCTTTGCTCAGATACTTAAGTCTCTTCCTATAAAATAGCCTGGGTTTTGAATTTGCTAACTTAATGTATTTGGTAAATTTTACTGATCAAAAAAGTTTCATGAAATTTAGACTTGATAATTTAAAGAGCACAACGTTTTTTAAAATCTTTTTCATTTTTCTTTAGTTTTTACTATATCTAAAACACATTTTCCATCATTTCAAAGCATTTAATAAAGAAAGAAAAACTTAAAAGTTTTTATGTTTGATCCCATACAAAATGTTTTCCTATATTTTGAGAATATGAGGTGCACGTTTTCTTACCAAGTGAATGAGCCATACTGAAATAAATTTAAACAATAAATAGGCTCTCAATGTCATAAACAACACCAGAAAATGCACAAGTTATTAAGTTGAAGAGAACAACATATCTAGATTTGAAATATATTTTAATATAAAATAGGTTTCATTTAACATTTTCCATATGGTGTATATGATCAAATAAAATTTGAATCTCTTTTTATCTTAACTTTTTCTTTCATATTGTATTTTATTACTTTCCTCTTAATTTTTTATTAAATCATAGCTCAGTACATTAATACATTTATGGGGTACAATGTGCTGATTTTATATGCAATTTGGAATGCTTACGTCAAACTGGTTAGCATAACCTTCACCTCACTTACTTGATTATTCTGATAAGACATTTATATTCTCCTCTCAATAGATTTGACATGTACCCTGGAAATCTTTGTAAGGAATAACCAAACTATTTTCAAGGTTTCTAATATTATTAATATTATTATTAATATTAACCAAACATATTTTCAAGGTTTCTAATATTCTAATATTTAATTCTGGTGATGATGATTTTCATAATATTAATCTCCAAGGGCTCTTTTATATTCTCCAGGCAAATTTTATAACATTTTTTATTTTTTAAAGATGCTAGTTGTGACATTTCTTTAAGTATATACATTAGGAGTTTTTTTTGTTTTTGTTTTTTTCAAAATATTAAGGGGGTACAAATATTTTTGGTCACATGGTCCCTTGTCTAATGCTTGAGTCATGGCTGGAGATGTTCTCACCACCCCACAGTCACTGCCCACTGTTCATACCTCCCCACTGCCCCAGGCTTGTTTTCCACCGAGGTTTGCTTTTCCCTGTGCACATATGTACTCATAGGTTATTTTCAGTTTAGTAGTGAGCACATGTAGTGTTTGTTTTTCCAGTCTTAAGGTACTTCCCTTAGGAATTCTCTAATTCCACCCCAATTTGAATTGATGAGGACTTGGGTTTATTCTGTATCTTTGCAATTGTGAATTGTGCTACAATAAACATTCAATTTCAGATGCCTTTTTGATAGAAATCTTTTTTTTCCACTTAGTAGATACCCAGAAGTGGGGCCGTCAGGTCAAACGGTAGGTCTCGCTTTGGTTCTTTAAGAAGTTTCTATACCGTGTTTTATAGAGGTCGTACTAATTTGGTGTCCCACCATTAGTGTCTGGGTATTCCTTTCTTTCTGCATCTGTGCCAGCAGATGTTCCTTTTGGAAATTTTAGTGAAAGCCATTCTAATTAGGGTAAAGTGATAGCTCATTGTGGATTTAATTGGCATTTCTTTAATGATTAGTGATACTGAGCCTTTTTTCATGTGTTTATTGCCATTTGTATATCTTCCTTTGAAAAAAACTCAATTCTGTTGTCATGAAGTTATGGAAAGCCACTGTTCTCTCCAGGCACACACATAATTCTGGAAAAATGTATTATTAAGACAAGAAATAATCACTCCATAAAAATTTATCAAAATAATTGGCCTTCCTATTTTATTTAGACTATACCAAGGAAGTTTGATTTCAGATATGTCAGTGTTTATTTTGTAAAAACCATTCATATATAGAACTCTTTTATTATTAAATCATAACTGTGTATAATGATGCATTTATGGGGTTCAGTGTACTGATTTGATATACCATGCAAAATGCTTACATAGAACTGATTAACACATCCATCACCTCACTTACTTATTTCTTGCGGTAAGACAATTAAACTCTTTTCTTAATAATTTTGCAATGTATCATTGCATGATGAACATCAGATGAGGTCTTCCAAGATACCCTCCCTTCTCCTCCTCTCCCCTCCCCTCCCCTCCCCTTTCTCGCCTCTTCCCTTCTGCTTTCTGCACTATATTTACATTTTACCATTCTTATGAATGTGTAGGTGATTATATATTGATTTCACAGTAGTATCAAGCACATTGGATACTTTTTTCCCATTCTTGAGATACTTTAGTAAGAAGAATATGTTCCAACTCCATCCAGGTAAACATAAAAGATGTGAAGTGTCCATCATTTTTATGGCTGCATAGTATTCCATGGTGTACATACACCACAATTTGTTAATCCATTCATGGGTCGCTGGGCACTTGGGCTGTTTGTCTTATAAGCAATTTTTCTAAGTTAGTGTTTAGTTTAGGTTGTTTTAAATTATGAAATTTTGTTTTTTCTACCCTAAGTGAAATTTAAATGAAGAAATATTAATATCAACTTCCAACTTTATATTTGAGAACATTTTAAAAATGACAAACAAATGCACCATTCATTTGCTTTTCATATTACATTCTAAAATGTGCATTATCAAGGACTTTACAGAGAAACATACATGAAGTCCAGGTAGCCTTGTATATATTCCATTATAAAAAATAAAATAAATGTCACAGGTAAAGTGATAAAAAGTAAAATCTTAGCCATTTTATTGATTGTTCATAATTTTTCACCCTTGTTATTAAAAAAGAGTTTATATTCCTTTGAGTTTGATATGATTTGTAAAAGATAAAAATAATAGTAATAACCACAAACAGGTCCAAAGATAAAAATGGATACAGAAATGGCTCTAAAGAAAAACAAAAGACAACTGCAAGTGCTTCTTATACGATGTTCTTAGGCTATCACACAATTAAGCTCTCAGTTTTAGAAAACTGTGTTTGAAAGTCACATATGCGCATTTATAGCCTACTAATTACAGAAAAAAAAAGGCAAAAAAAAAAAAAAAAAAAAAAAAAACCTGTCCTTGCCTGATGGCCAGAAGCTATTCTTATTAAACGGGCACCTGTCTTCCCCCCACCCAATGTATAAAAACCAATTTTTCCTTTTAAATTTTAACCCACCAGCTTCTGCTTCCATCCTACTCTTAATCTGTAATAATGAGACTTTTAAAAACTTTTAAATCACGAATAAAATATGTTCACCTAAAAAAGACGGAGCAATGTGTACAGAGACACCTGCTCAATTTTTCTTTGTGGGTGGATTTACCATGTGAAGAATTTTCTTACATTTGTTAGTTAAGACCAACAGTGTCTTTAAGTAAATGGACACTGATGCCTGTACCTGGGTGTCAAGTCGATTGCATGTCTCCAGATCCATTTATGCTCGTGCGTCTATTGGAGTTACGATTTCATTGATTAAATCATTGCAAACCTCTTATTACTATAGGAAATATAGCCAAGTACCTGTGAATTTACTGACCAATTTATAACTAATTGCTTTAGTTGTGTTTAATAGAAAAAATGCCATCATTCACCACAATAGGTTTAATCTTGTAACAATAGCATTTGGGTCCTGTCCCGTACTGTGGTAGCTGCTGCTGCTATTTTATTTCTGAAATTCTACTCACTGCCCTGTCTTTACGCTCAGTCGCGGTGTTCTCATCTTACTTTCACGCCCCGTCCTACACCAGAAACATCCTGCCAGGTGTTGGCTTACCCCCCTTTTGAATAGGACTGTTAAATTTATACTGATCCCACTATTGTATTTTGGAGGCAGATAAATGTTTAGTTTCTTGGGTTCACAGATGAAGAGACATTTTGCTCCAGGATGGATCCTACCCAGCATCTCACCCACACTGCTTTGCATAATTTAAAATGAAGTAGCCAAAGAGATTGAGTACTTTGTTCAGATCATATTATTTACATAAGATATTAAACTTTGAGTTCATGTTGTAATAGCTTGAGACTTTGGGAAAGGTTACAATGGGGATGAATGTGTCTTGTACATAGCTAAAGAACGATTTCAGAATGATGAGTTCTTTCATAGACGTTGTAGGAAAAGAAGAAAGAATATGTCCTTTTGCTACTTGAGAATGCATTTGGAAATACATTTTTTTGCAATAAAATTAAGTTAAAGATCGTGAGATAAGATACCCCTTCCTATAGAGTCTTTATATCCAATGAGTAATGCTGTTATTAGACCTGCAGAAGAACGAGACACAGAGAGATCCCAGAGGAAAGAGATGTGTAGGTACAGACAAACATCGGAGTGATGTATCTAGAAGCCAAAGGATGTCTTTGCTGGGAACCTCTAGAAGTCAGTACAGCAAACATGGAATCAGTTCTCTCTCAAAGCCCTCAGAAGGAACCGTTCCCCCTGGTGCTGTAATTTTGGACAGGTGGGCTCCAGTACTGTGAAAGAATAAGTTTTCTGGTGTTTTAAGACACTGTTTGTGTTAATTTGTTACAGGAATCCTAAAAATGCATATATACATTAGTCTTACCATATGATCTGTTATTGCACTCCTAGGCATTTAGCTAACTGATTTTGAAATGAATAACCACATGAAAAGAACATACATTTTAATTTTATTCATAATCACCAAAACTAGAATTGATCCTTCAACAAGAGAACATGTACAGGATCTGTGGTGTGCCCATTGAATAGGATATATTTTAGTTATTAAAAAGGGGAAAAGAGGTAACAAGCTACCAAAAAAAAAAAAAAAGGTTGAATCTTCAATGAACATTGCTTATTGAAGAAGCCATTCTGAAAAGATTACATAGTGAATTCTTTCAATTATATGACATTTGTGAAAGGTAACTCTGTAGTGAGGCTAAGAAGATGGATGTCAGCTGAGAGTTTAGCTGGACATGGAACTGGGGGCATTTAATAAAAGTGCAAGGAATTTTTAAGACTTAAAATATTCTGTCTGATATTACAGTGATGAATACAAGACATTCAGCATTTGTCAAAACCTGTAGAACTTCAGAGCACTGAGATTGAACCCTAATGTATGCAAATTATAAAGAATAATTTGAAAGATTGGGGATTCCAAGATAGAGTTCAGAATTTAACACAAGAATAAAAAAAAAAATCAAACAATTAAAAATGAGTAAAGCAGCCAGGTGTGTAGCGGGGACCTGTAGTTCCAGCTACTCGGGAGGCTGAGGCAAGAGAATTGTCAAGGCCCAGGAGTTGGAGGTTGCCATGAGTTGTGATGCCACAGAACTCTATGGAGGGTGATAGAGTGACACTCAGTCTCTACAAAAAAAAAAAGAAAGAAAGAAAATGTGTAAAGGAACTTCCTAAAATGGTCAGGAAAGAAAAGGTGATAAGTTTCATAACTCTGCACAAGACTGAAGTCTGTCAAAATTAAAGGGAAAAGCCAAAAACGCCCTGTATGTGAGCAATGTCGTCCTGTTGATAAAGGTTTTTCCTATGAAATACAGATTAACAATTCTGAAACCAATCTGTGTGGATACCAGAATCAAAGAATTAAGTCAATAGCTGGTGGATTACAGGATCTAAATTTCTACTTTTGAAGTAAAAGGTACAGAGGGGCAAAGGAAGGAAGCCAGAAGGATTTATGTGGGGCTGAATTAAAGTGTAGCTATCAGTGTAAACTCATATTTACCTTAAAAGAGATACAGATGTTTACGTACATAAATATAAATAGACGTGGCACATTTATTTCCTTGCTCTTACGTCTGTGAGGTCATAGAAACAATGAAGCCCAAGAGCAGTAAGAAAATGAAAGTGGAGTTCATTTTCATAATAATGTTTTTTACCAAAAAATGAGTGTAATATTTCTGGTCTGTAATCCCATAAGGGGACCCAGGACACTTACAAGAACTGGGGCAGGACATTTTTTCAAGGTGAACCTGAAACTTATAGTTCCAGAATATAACTCCTCAAATAGTAAAAAAAAAAAAAAAAATGGTGTAATTGTATCAAAATGACAAAGGAGTCAGTTGAATGAGCTTCCAAGGGAAAGAGCTAAAACAATTTGGGCACAACAGGAAATAAGATGATGTTATGACCCCAACTATAAAACTTAATATTTGTGATCCATATGGTTACAAATATGTAGCTGAACAAACAAACCTCATGAGAAGGAAAATTCCTCCTCTTTAATAATGGATGTGCCTAGTGATTTCCTTCTAAAGAGTTGATATAGACAGTGGGGAGAAAGAAACGAGAAATTTATAATGGGGGTACCTAAGAAACACTAGCCTCAGCTAATTGATCCTGTGAATGTAAATTAGGTTGTGTTGACAACATGCAGGCCCCATAATGGACAAAAATATTGCTTTGCTTTTGAAGGTTTCTTCTTCAAAAACTCATAACCCCAATATAAAGAAAACATCAAATGAATCCCAAGAGAGGGACAGTCTTCAAAATACCGAACTAGTACTCATCAACACCATCAAGGTTGTCAAAAACAAGAAAGGTCTGAGAAACTGTCGCAGTAACAAAGATCTTACAGATATGTGATCCCTACTAAATGCTATGCTGGAAGAGAGGCTGGAACAGAGAAAAGACGAGATGAAAAATTAAGGATATCTAAATCCATTGTGCAATTCAATTAATAATTAATATCAGTAATCTGTATTCACCTTGTCGTGTTAATCTAAGTAATTACCACAATACATCAAACAATGTATCAAAATTTGTTCCTCAATTGTGACAAATTCCCCGACTATTACTATGTGATAATAATGATACTCATCGCAGGCATTACTGTAGGGCATTTGGAAATCTCTGTACCATCTTTCCAACTTTTCTGTATTTTTTAGTATTATTACGATTTATAAAAAATAGTAAAAATATGAGGTAGTCTAGGAAACTTATTGTTCACGAAGAGAAAGTTAAGATGGCCAGTGAATGTAGTCTGCCAACCCACAATTGCTTGGAAGGGAGAATGAAATGGTATAATGGTTTTGAGGGTGCACTCAAAGTCTTCCCGCCACCAACACCAGCAAGTGTTACCGTAGCTCAGGCAGTATGCTGGCTGTCCTCATCCTTTTTGGGAAAGCCCAGGTGACCCCAAAGCTCTGACACCCTGAGGTGTCAGTTAATAGCACTTCCTGCTAGACCTTGTTTGAAGGAGTACTGACTATCTCCTACAATTGAAACAAAAATATATACAACTATGAGCAAAACTTTTGGTTAGGTTTGATATGAATCAATCATTTAAAAAAAAAAACAAAACAAACGAAAACCTGATAATTATTTTTCACAATACTTTAGGGACCAGTGTCCGGATTTGTGCAGATCTGACCCGTCGCGCTCCTTCTTCCATGCTCCAGTCGAGGCTCGCGCTCCCCTTTGTTCGGTCAAGTGCGGGAGGCGGACCAGCTGAACTCCTCACAGGCCTTCCAGGTCAAGGTCGGGTGCCAGGCAGGGAGTGTCTCGGTGACTGTCCCCGTGTGGGGAGATCAGCAGTGCGGGCAGCTGAGACCAGCGACTAGCCCTGGGCTGGAGAAGCTGGGCTGTCTCTCCTAGACGGGCTCCCCCCTTCTGCTCGCACAGTTATCTGACTGCTTCAGATTTCCACTAGCCACGCCTCTGTTTACCCTTTACTCGACCTTCCTGGTAACCTTGACTGCTACTAATGACTATTGTGCCTTGTTGCACACATACTCTCCTATGTACCCAATAAAAGGATTCTGGGAAGCAGGACCGGGGGCGGGGGGGGGGGGTCGCGTTGTTCTCTCGCTGCCCCGCCCCCTCCCCGTGCCCTTACCGGCTCCCACTCAACTCACTTTGATGTCAGTTTCATCCCTTCCTGAGCACCAGCGCCTCTGCCGGCCACTGTCCTGGGCTGGGTTACACGAGACGCCCAACCCGAATTACTTCTATTTATATCATATACTCGGATAATGTCTGTAATTGCTACATATCTCTTATGTTATAAAATTTAAATACATTATTATAAAAATGTGAGTTTTGGTCAAAAACATTCATAAAATGCTTTTTTTTGTTTTTAATTTTAAAGTAAATCTTTCTTTCATTGAACAATCACTGATTTGAAGAATTGACTGTTTAAGATTCTTTTTTCTTAACATTTATCCTCATAAATGAATAATCAATAGATATGCTGAGAAACACTTTCAAGGTTTACTATTCCATAATAACCTCAAGTAGTATAAATACATTACACTAGCACTTTAATAGTTTTGGTATCAAGAATGTGGAGATTTCCTTAAAAAATTCCAAAATAGTTGATTTGATAAATCAATGTATTAATGATATCTGAAATAATATTGTGTGAATGAATACAATTTAAGGTAATTTAAAGTGGTAATATCTTAGGTGTAAAGTCCATCTACCAAAGCATCTGATAAAATATTCAACTTTTTTAAAGCTAAATAAGCATTTTTAAATTCTTCATTTTAAAAATATTTACAAAGTTGAATAAAATTAAATATGAAAACAGAGTGAAGAGGCTCAAAAATAAAGTCCTTTAAAAATAATTTAGAGAAAGTGGAGCCTGTGGCTCAAATGAGTAGGGCACCGAAACCATATGCCAGATGTGGTGGGTTCAAACCCAGCTCTGGCTAAAAAATAAAAAAAATAATAATAATAATTTGGAGAGTTTCATGCTTTTAATGAAGAATGGTGAGTAGGCTGAACTTGTAGAAGTCATTACATACAGAAGTAATGGATTTAATATTGTAACAATAAAATAAAGGCTAAATTTGGGAATTATGTATAAGCAGAGTTTGGTTCAAATTAAAAGATGTGCATAACTTCTGCATATTTTACTTATAATATATTCTCAATTAGCAGAGATTTTTATGATAACATTCTTGGAGTTGTATACCAGTTGTCTCTATACTGAGACATGTCTTAAAATATGAGTCCTATAATATTATTGTTTATATGTGAAATAATCTATTATATGGTTTACTCTGATACATTTCTAATTGCAGGATTATAAATCAAAGGTTGAATAATTCATATAATAAATAATTATCATTATACATAATTCTTTCCCAGATGTAACTCTTAGAGATTAGGGTTGACAAAAAATGAATATTCTTTCTTGATTTCTCTTGGAACAATATTACCTAAAAGTAATTGATTTCAAATAAATTTCTCATTTACAAAATGAAATAGGATAATTTATATCATCACAGGTAAAATGTGCTTCATTCTTTTAGCTGAAAAATAGGCAAAATATTGTGAATCAACTAGGTTATGATTTTTACCTGTTCTTCACTACAGTATTTCCTGTCTGTATAAAAGAACTAGAAATGAAACATAATTTCTACATTAAAAAATTCTTATGGGGCGGTGCCTTTGGTTCACTGGATAGGGCACCGGCCCCATATACCAAGGATGGTGGGTTCTAACCCAGCCACAGCCAAACTGCAACAAAAAAATAGTCGGATGTTCTTGGTGGCACCTGTAGTCCCAGCTACTTAGGAGGCTGAGGCAAGAGAATTCTTAAGCCCAGGAGTTGGAGGTAGCTGTGAGCTGTGACGCCATAGCACTCTACCAAGGGTGACACAGTGAAACTCTGTCTCTAAAAAAAATTCTTATGAAAATATTATACCTTGTAGAATACATCAGCAGCTTGTGTTTCACTCCATTAGAACTGAAATAACCTTAAAATATATATTTATATATTTACTTTATACTAAATAGATGGAAATACTGAAATTTAAACAACTTTATGGTTAGTAACTTTGTACTTTTATAAGTAATGCAGATATAAAAGGACTAACTATTCCACTTTATCACTTTTTGTCACTCTGTACCAATTGTCCTACGTCCTCTGCCAAAAGTTACATTGTTCAACTTTCTTTCTTTTTTTTTTTTTTTCCAAATAGATCTGATGCTGAGACAAAATGAAGAGCAAATAGGCTGTTTTCATATTGCTGGTATATGAAGTAACTGGTTTTAATGATGTTAAAATATTTAAGCGACCTTTGCATTTGGAACATACTACTGTATTGTTACTTATCTGATGACAGAGTTCTCTCTCCTGGATTCTTCCCTACATGTGATGACAATTAGCTTTGTGGGATCATTCAATAATGAATATGTTTCCATTTTTTAACGTTTAGTGCCTTCCTTCCTCATCATTTTAATATACAAAAACATTAAACATATAAAAATGTATTTTTGAAATATGTCTATAAAATGATGGATTTAAACAGGTACTATTTCATCCCATCATTTAGCATATGCATAACCAATAAAGCCATTCGCTGGAGTCTGTGACATTTTTTTGTCTGAGACAGAGTCTCACCCTCTGTAGAGTGCGGTAGCATCTTAGCTCACAGAAAACTCAAACTCTTGGGTTCATGTCATTCTCTTGCCTCAGCTTCCCATATAGCTGGAACTACGGGTTCCCGCCACAATGCCCGGCTATATTTTTGGCCGGGGCTGGGTTTGAACCCACCACCTCCAGTGTAGGGGGCTGGTGCCCTACTCCTTTGAGCCACAGGCATCACCCACACCTGGCTATTTTTAAGGATGGAGTCTCACTCTTGCTCAAGCTGGTCTCGAACTTGTGAGCTGAGGCAATGCACCGGCTTCGGACTCCCAGTGCTAACTTTATAGGCCTGAGCCACCATGCCCAACCCAACTATTTGTTTTTAAAGTGTATCACTTACATTACTCCCTCATCTCTTCCCCCTATTCAACTATAAACAAATAGATAGAACTCCTTTTCATTCTGGGGTGCTCAGATGAACATATAATTAATTTCTACTGATGCTGGTCCCTGGATATCTTGTTGAAGAATATGAATATGTATATCCAATACATAACAAAGCCTTAATAAACATGCACATATTTTCTAGTTACTGTTGGTTACAATTGCATTAAATTATAATGATGCAAAAGTCTTACTAAAAAATTGAGCAAGAATGCAGCAAAGTATATAGTGCTCTATAATTTGGAATGGCAATTTTATTTACAGAATAATTTCATCTCTAATTAAATTATGCTATTTTCAATGTGATTTACATTTTTTTTCAAAGTTCTTTCCTTGTCATCTTTTACTAGGACAATGACTTCATTTAATTACCTCGTTTTCTACTATTATTATCTAGTGCATGTCTGAGACTTGTATTTTATGTTATAGTACAGTTCATTGATTCTTACAAAAGCTGGTATAATTGTTAAAAGAAAATTTAAATATGCTTTATTAGTAATTAAATTAGTATTGCTTTTATTCATTAACCCTTTAAATCTTGTCATAATTGTATCATAACATCGACATTTTATGTCTATTTATCCGTGTTAAATATGTACATTGAATGAAAATTTTGAAATGTATACCACATTTCTAATGGGATTTGTGTATACCAATTCATTCTCTCACACATACACCTCCTTAAAAGGTATGTTCGATACACACAGACCAATTCTTTGTCACAATGCTAAGTGGTTATAGGCCTAAATGTTTTCTTTTGTACTTGGGCATTAATTGTTGGATTTACGGACTCATAGAAACCAGGCGCACAACTGGGAACTGATTGGAGCAAAGGATTTCAGATAAGAGAAGGATGAAATAAGAGTAATTTCCTGCCATTTATGTGCACGCTTCCACTTGGGAGATGGAATGTGTGGAATCCAACTGTTCTCAACTTTTCTATATAAAGAAATTATACAGCCTAGAGGAGTATAACTGAGAGCACTTAAAACAAACAAACAAACAAACACTAGACCTATTTTGATGTAGAATGTGAGAACTGATGCCATGAAAAAGGGGTGCTGATGGCTCCCTTAACCTTTCCTTGAGAAATTTGTTCTTTTCTGTGAAGACCAGGAAGAATAGACATTCTCTGTTTTATGACAGATGATTATAAACTCTTCTTATCATCCATTTGCGTGAAAGCACAGAATCAAAACTAATGTATAAAAAGCAACTCTCCCCCCTCACAAGTGAGAATCAGCTTGATCCAATGAATAAGATTTTCAAGTAAAACATGAAAACTCCTGGTAAAACTGGCAATGTTTTAATTTTCTATTCAAAATTTCAAAACCTCTAATAGCAGATTCTATCTATTTAAATCTTGTCAGCACTGAAGTGATTCTGACGAAATTACAATAAATGTCAGTGAAGGAGAATTTTAATAAGTAAAATAGTTTCTGAGTTAAACATATTTTCATCCCCTCCAGAATTCACCACCTGCTCAAACAGCACATTATTCTTTCTCAGGATAAAGAATAGTCATATTTTTCCAAAGGTAACAATTAAGCTTGTTTAGCATTAGAGTTGTTGAATTCGTCAGGCTGACATTCACCTAAGATCAACAAAGTTTAAGTTGGTCAAAATAGTTTAAAGGAGTGGCTCAGGCACTCTGGGATGGGGTGATCATATTGATGAGATTTGTTGAGATGTCTGATTTCTATGTTATAGGGTTGTTTATGACAGCTTCCTGTTTAATATTTTTATTGAATCTATACCAGAGGAATGTTTGTATTAATGGGAGGAGATGCATAATTTAGATATGGGCTCTTGTATCAAACCTCATCAGCCCTTGGAATAAATAATTCAATGAGGAAAAACATCTTTGATTGTCAGAAAATATTTAGATTACTTAGTGGGCTGCACCCAAACAGTAGGCAGTGTCTAATTTTCTTTTTGGATCCCCTTACCACTGCTGTGAAGATTAAGGTTTTTGTATTCGTTACCTGTTGCTGCAACAAAGTACAAAACCAGCCCCTTAAATGACACACATTTACTGTCCTGCCATCTCTGAGGATCTGGTATTTGCAAACGACTCAGCCAGATGGTTGGATATCAGGTTCTCTTGTGAGGATGCAATCCAGATGCCAGCGAGGCCCGCAGTCAGTGGGGGGCTTTGCTCAACTGAAGAATCCTCTTCCAAAGGGTTTCATAAATGGCTCTGAGGAGGCTGCAATTCTTTTATGGCTCTCAGCACATGGTGACAATTTCCCACCACCTGGAACTCTCCATAGAACTGCTTGAGAATCCTGGTGATAGCCCACAGCAAATGAGTCTTTAAATCACAAGATGACCCCAATACCTTTGATTACCTGGGCTCAGAATCCCCCGTTCTCATTTTTGCAATACTGAATTGGTTACACGGTCATCCCTATTTGACGTAGAAATGGATTACACAGGAACATGAATGGGCTCCTTACTGATTACAAAGTTCACTGGGGTCCATAACTACATCGAGTATTTAATCTTAAAACACTATCCCAAAAGTTAGAAATACTCTAGATTATTGCTATTTTATGGACACATGTTTTTTTACAGAAATTACTTCATTGAGAAGCTGCTAAAATTGGCTTTTAAATAATTTAAAAACTACCCTTTCAAAATTTCATCCCCATTTATCTTAATTAATGAGTTCATCCAGCCAGGGGAGTTATTTACCCTTTTTTTCCTTTGTGAGGAATGTTTTTCTTAACTTTATGATGAATGTTTTTCGTAACCATTTCTCATATGCCCCACGTGTTTGGCATTTAGATGATTTTTACTTTCTGAGCCCCACACATGCCATCCTTGTTAACTATGAAAGCACAAAAATCTCTAACCTACTCTAAGAATTTGAGAAGACAGTTTGGACATGTCACATGTTTTTTCCTTATTCGCAAATGGCTTATATTTGCAAGGTGTTTTTTCTAAAGAACAATATAATCTTAAATGGACACATTTGTATACTCTTTTTTACTTATTACATCACTCAGGATAGTCCTGAACAAAATTAGATTGACACAATAACATTTATGCAGTTAAATTATCGGTACAAAGATAGTTTTCTATAGCGTCTCAGACAATGCTGTATTCCAGATGATTGCCTGACTTAACTGTCTTTTGAGGGAGAGACTCTTCAGGTGAGTGATTACTGGGCTGTTGTTTTTTATATTGTTTTAGCCTACATAATTCTATTATCTGCAGTTAACTCATGAGAATTTTTCTTGAAAAACATTATGTCTTATTGATCACAGTATCTTGAAAAGTAAAGCATATATTTTTATAAAACTACTCTCCAGTTAGTTTTATTTTCCTGTTAAAAGGTCTCTTTTAAAGTTAAACTATTATTTAAAAAAAAAAAAAAACTTCCTCCTAGGATTTTGTCATAACTCCATTAGAGCTGTCAGCACATTTCAAAATTCCACTTTTACATCAACAAATTACTGTACCAGACTTCCTCCAGGTTGCACTTAGATTATTAATTAGCACACATACCATGTAGCTGAAGGAAAATAGGCATTTTATGGTAAGGAATTTTTCTCAATTAAGTGTAACAGTTTATTCATTTCCAGGGACTTTGAGGTTAACTTGTAAAACTCATTTTTAACTCCTTTATTATTTTTTTTTTAGTTGTAGGACTTAAAAGTCTGATTTCAGTTGACTAGTGGTGATTATTATTGTATTATCACTTCATACCTCATCAACAGAGGCTTATTCTGGAAAAGCAATTCCTTTTTATTTGGTTACCATACGCTCTTAAATGAACTTAGTGGCTGGTTGTTAGGTATATCAAGGTTTACAGTGCTTTACAATCCAAATTTGGGGTATTACAAAAAACATCAGATGAGTCTTTCTGTCCATCAATTGGAGAAAATAAGATACATACTTTGTACCTTAGGAACTTAGGAAACTTCTATTAATTTATCAGTAATAAGTATTCCACTATAGCCATGTTATTTACAAAGAATGTTTACACGTGATTTTCTTACTAAAATTACGTGGCTTGATTTTCAGTTTCATTTATCCTATAATGTCCTACTCTTGTGCCTGGCTTTCCCCTTCCTATGACAATTAAAGAAAACTGAATTTTAACCCTTGTCCAAAAAATTGTTCATACTTGCTCTTGCTTCTGATCTTGAATAGCAACTTCCAGAACTGCCTGCCTAACACATCTATTTGTCTTTCAAAGTGCAAAAGAAGCAAACAACTTTTTTTCCTTCCACCCGTATAGTGGTGAAATCAGCCAGAAATATTTCACACAAAACCTTTGCTGATATTTCAACCTCATTGATATTTAAGTCTAAATATTCACAGGCAGCTTAGACTGTGCTCAATTCCAGTGTCACAGAAGAAGATTCATATTCACAAGTGTTAGCCTGTGTCTGGAGGATCAATTCCTTTTGGAATTGGTTCTCATTTCTTTAATCTTTATATCTCAATTTTATATCAGGGGAACCATTTTCCTACTGAGCACTGTGATTCACCTTCATGCGTTTAAAAGAAATGCAAATTTGGGGAGAAAGGTAATGAGGTTTTGTTCTTATCCTCTAGGAGAGCGTCTTAGCTCTTACTTCATAAATAATTTTTACCACTGCTCCACAGGAATCATTAAACATGTCGATAAGAGAGAAAAGTAAGTTCTTCCTGAGTGTACAAAGCAACTTATAGTTGAAAACATACTTGATCAGTATACATACATCCATATACATAAAACATTATTCCATGCTTCATCAAAAATTCCAGGTACAAGTGGAAACATACATCAGAATACAACTGCCAAGAGAATAACCTGAGAAAGTAGATAAAAGCAAGACGTTTATTTTCCCTATTGTGTATTAATAGCACCTTTTTTGGATTCAAACCCTATATTTATAGATAGAAATAAAGTAATAATGACAGAAAAATAACTTATCTAACTGTATGCTTTATGAGATGCAGGTAATGTCTGTGGAGTCACCTAGAAAAATGATCACTTGAAATCATCATGCTATTTGTAAATGTAAAATGTTAAATTAAGTACCTATAAGAACAAGTTATTCTGTAGCTTAGCTCTGTGGCCCGAGTTTAGCTTCCCTTGACTGTCACGATTTTACTGGCAGACAGAAAACTGTTGCCTTTGCTATCCGGAGTTCAGATCTTTCTGCTTCAGGAGGTTACTCACTGATGCCATTTTGCAATTTGCCATCTAGAGGTGGGCTTGACGCACCACTTGAAATGCCGCTGATTTTTATCTTGGAGTTTATCTCCTGTATATTGAAATCTAACACTCTCATTGTTGGCTCACACATGTTGCAAACAAAACCCGCCTTCTGGATTGTTTAACATCTTAAACAACCCATATGAAGTACAGTCATCACACCTCTGAATAGTCAGACTGCTACACATCTATGTTTCTATGAGCTAACAACTTATATTTCAACTAGAAAATTTAATAATTACTGAATAACCCAATATCCACAACAGTTAATCTGTGTCAAGAAATCAAACAGTCTTAAGGTAAGATTTAAGAGGATGATACCATTATGTATAAAGTTGAAGAGCAATGAAACACCATAATAGATAAGTCTTGAAAGGAATAGATCACTTACTGGTGACATCACGACTGAGCAGAATGATGGGCACAGAACCTGATAATGTCCTGGACAGGGTTTACACAGGAAAGACACCTCATAGTTTGTCTTGGTAATTCTGTTAGTGTAATCATTCAAATAAGTCATCATTTAGTATATTTCCAGTATTTAATTGGCTAAACATTCTGAATATACAAAATCATAATGTTAACAAAATCTCATTTGTGCCAATGTATTTGTAAACGTGCAAAGTGTTTGCTCCCTTATTCTGTCCCAGAACTTCCTTCTGCAAAGGGAAGGTGCCTGAAGGAATAAGGAGGCAACTCACAAACATGACTGATGCATATCACATGCTGGTCGCTTTCACATAAATCCGAAATCCAATCTAATTCTACATCTATTTGTTTTATTTCAATTAAGAAATGGTTTATCTATATGCTGTTATCTTGAGTTTCTTTCCCCCAAAGTTTTTCTTAGTGAGATACAAATAGGGTGAAACGTAAAACCTGTGTTTGCAGTTCACTGAGCTCTGAAAGACACAGATGGCCGTCTAACCACGCCCTTATCAGCCTGTAGAATTCCTATTAATTATTCCCTTGTGCACCACCGCTAATGCCCCACACAGCCTCCTCTGGGATATGATCACTACCTCATAGATGTGTATTGCCGAGAGGTTTATGAAAATGGAACCAGATAATCCCTACTTCCTTGTGCTCCACTCTATCTGTCATAGAAGTGACTCTGCAAAACCTGGGCATCTGTATCATTTCATGGGTCTCCATTCTGTTCCTATCTCTTGCTGACCAGTCGCCTATTTTGTGAATACACCACAGCATTCCACTGCATGTTTATGTGTTCTCCTGCTGATGGATATTTTCAGATTTTCCTTATGACAAATAAAGCTACTATAAAATTGTTGTCTAAGGCTTTTGTGATCATGTGTTTTTATTTAAGTTGAATGAATAACTAAGGCTAGGGACCCGTAGCTCAGTGGTTAGGGTGCCAACCACATAAACCAGGGCGGGTAGGTTGGAGCCCGGCCCAGGCCTGCTAAACAACAATGACAACTGCAAACAAAAAATAGCCGGGCACTCTACCGAGGGCGACATAGTGAAACTCTGTCTCAAAAAAAAAAAAAGTTGAATGAATAACTAGAAGTATAATCATAGGACATAGCTGTATGAAAGTGCCGTCATTAGCGAAAGGCCGTGTCTGCAGAAGGATTACAGAGTTCCAGCTGTTGTACAAGCTTATCATTTAGTAGTGCTGATCTTTCCAAGTTACTGGTCCTTCGTGTGTGCAGTGTGGGATCCTGTGGTTTTGCCTTTTCACGTTTGGTAACTAATGACACTGGTCAACATTTTCAATGCTCCTTGACCATTTGAACATTTCTCTCCCTGAGGTGTTTATTCAAAGCTTCATTCATGGGTTTTGCTCCAGATAATGTTGTTATCAAAAAGAGGTATCCCCTTCTTCCAGTTCTTTCTAGGAATTAATCTCAAGTTAAGAATACCATGCATGAGGGCAGCACCTGTGCTCAAAGGAGTATGGTGCCAGCCCCATATGCAGGAGGTGACGGGTTCAAACCCAGCCCCAGCCAAAAACTGCAAAAAAAAAAAAAAAAAAAAGATAGAGAGAAAAGAAAAGAAAAAGAATACCATGCATGAGAGAAAGCTGAGCTAGAAATATTGGATTTTTTTTTTTTTTGCTGTATAATCACAATCATATTTTTTTTTTCACACGTTTGAACTTAAACTGTGTTCTTGTCTGATTGTTAGGGATACAAAAAAATACATGTAGTCTCTGTAACTTGTACCTTTTTTCTAGGTTTGTCCATTTCTACTGTTTCATTCCATGGTAAGCATTTTTTTGGAACTCAATAATTTAACCATATTTCATATGAAATGAAGATTTTTAAAAATAATTATTTGATTATAATTTTATTTTCATTTCATTTGTGTAATGATATTTTGTGTGGTTACAACTTAACTTATAAATTACCTAATTCCAGGGCATTTAATTGTTTTTCTCATGCTTTGTCGTGGTTGTACGTCTGAATTGAACTATCTTTGATTATACTCAGTACAAAGCTTGTAGGTAAAATAATTTTAACTACAGTCATCATATAATATTTACTATTGCATAAAAATCAGTAAGATTAATGCATTGCCCATATACTATTAGTCCTTTGAAAACTGACATTTGAAGATTTACTCATTTATGGTTTCTAAAATGCTTTGTTTAGCACCTTGTAAGTTCAGGTGAAGAGAATACTCAGGAAATACCATACTCAAGCAACTGGGGAATACCTTAGATCATGCGGTTAGAGAAAACCTCTCTGACCACGTTTTTCTATCCCAATTCCTATATGCAGCATGTAGGCAATAAATTCTAAAATTCATGAAAAATATAAAATATGTTATTGATACAGGTTCCCCCAGTCAGCACTGCACAGAGACTCCCCCATTTTCCAGGCCTAAGTAGGCTCAGAAATCAGTCTCATCACAGACCCCATCTCTAGGCCAAGCAGGCCCTCTGTGGGACACATTCTCTGGACACAAACAAGCTTGTAAAAGCAGCCTGATGGATATCTCATCTGGGCTGCATTTCCCGAAGCCTCTGGTGGGACCACATTCCTCTGTACTATGGCAGTTTTACAAGTGACTTCTACCCAATCCGCTAGTGCAAAACGGTTGTGACATATTCCACACATCAACTCTATCTCCCCAGTGACACCTGACCACAGGGAAAGCAATATATAAAACTCAAACAGAAGGCCCACATGGGTTCTCCACTCAAGTTCCCTCTTTCTGTTATCTATCTACCCATCAGTAAAATCTATCCTTTCACTTACATGGTGGTTTGTGCATTTATTCTTCAAATCTCAGGGACCAAGGACCTGGCAGAGAAAAATTCCAGCCACATTACTGAGTGGTACAAAGGGTTGTAGACTTGTGAGGATTTTTAGAAACCACCATTCAGAATTCTCCATTCTACTTCCAATGTGTTTGGAGATGGCTGTTACATCACCAGTGGTGGCTTCTTGATTCTGGGCTGTTTTGTTTTTTTCCTTTGAATTTCTTCTCAAGGCTGAATGCTTGCAGGCATGACTCCCATTCTCAGTGGCATTGAAAAAGGGCTATATTTACTGGATAATCACTTCTTATTGATATGCATTGAGGAGAGTACCCGTTTAAAACTCCCTGTGTGGAGTGAGTGCCTTTGGTCTCTTGCAGAGCTTGACTCGGCCCTCCCAGGAGCAGATGCCCAGGACACAAGCTCAAGTATGGAAAACTGGGTTCTGCCACTTGCCGGCTCAGCTTTGAAGTGGCCTGACAGGTACAACAGGAGGATGACAATTATATAGTCCATGAAAAACAGTGACAAAAAAAAGTATTTAGCAAGCCACAGCTTTAGCTTCAGTGAATAGACCGACTGCCACCTTAGACTATCATGTTGGAGATGGAAACGGAAAAACTGGGAGGTGGGCTGGCTGTTTGGGCAACATTGGAACCTTTAAAGAAAAACAATTGCAACTATGGGGCTTCTAATTCACAGCTCAAGGCAGGCAAGACTTCCTGTTTATATATTTATATATTTATATCTATGTCTGTATCTGCATCTAGTATATACATGTATCTCTATATTTTTAGTAGTGTCAGGGCTAATAAAGCCAGAAACGAGATGCAGTTTTGTCCTGTGAGTTATTGAATTAAAGTGTAATTGAATTCACAAATGTGCTAGTCTATCATTTGAAAGCTGACTTAATGGTTGGAAAAGAGTGGGACTTGAGAATAAAAATGGGGTCGTTTAGATGGATTTATCTGGATATAAGTTCTGTGCATCCCTTGTGCGCCATTCATACCATGGTGGAAATCTTTTAATTCTTCACTTGAGATAATTGTTTTGGACGGAAGTGTCAATTCTTCTTTCACTCTTACACCCTGACTACCTCATAACCTCTAGGCCGAAAACTAGATTCTGGTAACAGTTTGTCCCAGACTTTTAATATATAGCAAGGGTGTCAAAAATGTATACACATTGTAAGAGAGGAAAAGTATGTATTAAAATTGTAATACTCAAGTAAGTCTTGACTTCTGCAATTGCAAGAGATACAAGATGCAAAATACAAGATAACAAATGTTATCAGAAGACATTGAATATTACAATTTTAATACAGTTTTTCCTTTCTTAAATTGTGTATACATTTTTGGCACTGTGTGTGTGTACGTGACAAATATTACAGTATTTTAATTTATATTGTCAAATACCTGAGCAATTTATGGGGAAATGTATTTTAAATGTGCCAGAAAAGGGAAAAACAAATTAATAGTAGGGCCTGTAATCAATTTGGCTATATTTACTTGAAATTCTGAATGTAACATGCTACCTAGAGAGAGCCAGGAGCAGTTGTAAGGGTTGGTGTCCTTGCTTGATCAAAACCCCATCTTAGAGTTATAGGTGGCCCCATTGAATGACTGTGATAAAAACTTTTGGCATAATTTACAGGAACACTTTGTCACTAGCTCTGAGTTTATGCTCATCTTTGAGAATTCATACTGCCAGTGTGCACTATCAAAGGTAGGGCTTGTAGTCAACGAGGGGGCTTTGGCATGAATCATTTTCACATTGGGTTCAGTGGTCAGGAGGAGCCAAGGATTAGCCCTGAAACCTGGCCCTCCTCATGAAGAAAGAAAGAAAGAACAGTAAATCTGTGACTGTATTCCTGGGGAAAATGCCAGGATACAGGGTGGTTATTCCTGTCACAGCTCTGTTTGAACTGTCTGCTTGGCCTGTACAGATGAAACACGGCAGAAGTGGGAAACAAAGCCCATAAAATCTGATGACGACTCCAATTGCGTTTCCAGATGTAGTCTCTTTATAGTAGCAATTAGCATTGCCCTGGGCACCTATTATATAGCTATCAAACTGCCAAAAGATTTTGCTCTCTACCCATGAGTAGAGAACACCAGTTGTCCTTGGCTTTCAACTTGTAACGACAGCACTAAACCTCTATTGTCTCTCTTCCCTTTACAGTTTTCTCTCATAGTTGGCAGAATTCTAGACTAATTTAACATTTCAGAATATAGTATGCTGCTCTGTCTACACGAGGATAAGCTACGGCGAGGCAGACATAGGGGAGACATTCTAACATTTGTCAAGAAACATGTTTATTCAAGGGAAAAGGAAAAACCTGTCAAATGTCAAAAGTTTTCTAGTTTTGCATTTTAGTCATGATTGTTGGTGCTTCTGACCTGGCTGGTGGTAGGATTTCCCCTTTAAAGTGAGAGACAAAGTTATTTGCATCTTTAATCCTGCAATAAGGGACACGAGGCTCATTTAAAATCATTTGACTTCGGAAGTAACATAAGACAAACTTACTGTGTTCTCTTTCTTCAACGGACTTTGAAAGCTGCGAGATTTTCATGTGAGAGATCAGACTTCACATTGACATTAGGAGATGATGTAGTGGATGAAAAGACTTCTGCATATCACCTTGGCAGAGCCAATGTCACTCAAAAGCCCTGTAGCATCTAGGATGTGCATATGGTCTGTTGCAAGTCCTCAAAGAGAAATTACACTGGGGGGCCCTCATGTTTGGACAAAATACCTTCTGGGATGTAGGGAGACTAGAAACCATTGGCCTACAAGTAAAGATACAAATTGAGCTGGTCACTGAACAGGCATCATCTAACATGCCAAGTCATAAAAGAGTGAGCGACATTCCTATACTATCAGTGAAAATGCTATAGAGAAAAATGGGGGGGGGGTCAGCAAGGTGGCTCATGAGCCCGAGGGTTTGAGAGCAGCCTGAGAGAAAGCAAGACCCTCTGTACTAAAAATAGCTGGCTATTGTGGTGGCACCTGTCATCCCAGTTACTTGGGATGCTGGGTCAAGAGGATCTCTTGAACCCAAGAGTTTGAGGTTGCTGTGCTCTACAGTGCCACCAAGGCACTCTACGCGGGGTGTCAGAGTAAGACTCTGTCTCAAAAACAAAAAAGAAAAATGGCCTCATGCTTGACCTGAAAACACTAGTAAGTTGCCCCAGCTGGTTTGTCAGGCTTCCAGAGAAACTATCCTTGTTACTTTCTTTGCCCTTCACCATGAACCAACCCACATCATAGCCTCATAGAAACTTTGTTATAAAAACTTAATTGAGGAAGGTAACATTTTGACTTGTTTTACCAGTAGTTATGCTTGATATGCTGATGCCAGCTGAAGGTTGAAAACCATAACATTAAAATCTTATTTGTAGATTAGCCATGGTGGCTCATATCTGTAATCCGAACACTCTCAGAGGCCGAGACAGGTGGATTGCTTGAGCTCAGTAGTTCAACACCAGCCTGAGACCCTGTTTCTAAAAAACAGCTGGGCATCGTGACAGGCGCCTGTAGTCTCAGCTACTCGGGAGGCTTGGGAGGCTAAGGTAAAAGGATTGCTTGGGCCCAAGAGTTTGAGGTTGCCGTGAGCTATGTTTCCACAGTGCTCTCCCAAATTGAGACTCTGTTGCAAAAAAAAAAAAAAAAAAAAAAAAATTCATGGGAATAACTAACTGAATTTACATGAAAGAGGAGAAGCGGTGGGCTGATGAGCATGGGTTTTGCTGCTTTTACTGAGTGCCCACTGGTCAGTAGCACTGGCCTTCTAGAATGTTAGGATGACCTTTTGATGAATGGAGTTCCGGTACTGAAAGAATGGAAATAGGCATTGCATTTTCTTATATTTAATAGTCCACTCAAAATCACTTTTTCTTTTCTATAAAACATGAGCTTTGAGTCTTAACTTTCAAGTGCTATGAACTGACTTGTCCCTTCCAGCCCGGAAAAGAATGTTTATGTTGAAGCCCTAGCCTCCGTGGTGATGGTATTTGGAAATGGAGTCTTTTGGAAGTAATTAGGTTCACTAAATTCATGGCAGTGTAGCTCTCATTACAAGATTAATTACTTTATTAGCAAAGACATCAGAGCGCTTGCTTCTCCTCTCTTCTGCCAGGTGAAGACACAGAGAGATGGGAGCCATCAACATGCCGGAGGAGAGTCCTCCCTGGAACCCATCACGTTTCCGACGTTCAGATTCCAGAACAGTGAGAAAACAAGTTTTGTTGTTGAAGCCACCCAGTCTATGGCGTTTTGCTGTAGTAGTTCAAAGGGACTAAGCCACTGCTCATTCTTTCTTGCTATTTGTATCTTCTTACCGTTTTCTTGTATCTGTGTAGGTGGCAGGGAATGTGAGCATGTCATTTCTGGGATAAAAGATAAAGGATTGTACTAGATTGTGGCAGACATATGAACTCCACTGAACTACTTTGGAAATTCTGTGCCTTCCTTCAGGGAGAGCCAGTTTTAGCAGCAGAAAAGGCCGCTTCATTACGAACTTTTGATCCTTTTCCCACACGCATGAAGCTGAGGCACAAAATTACATCAGTTACTTCAGGATTTGCATTTCTTCTGATGTCAATTTTTTAATGCTCGGGGGTGGGGGGATATTTCTGAGATTCCACCCTGTAACTTGTTTCTTTGGCCCTGGATAGATTTCATGTGCTCAGAGTAAACTCCTGTTTCCTATTTGGAAAATTCAATTTTCTGCTTTGAACAATGACTAAAAATTAAATATGCTTACTTTGTAGAAAGTGACAGAGGAAACAAAGAAATTGAAATCTCTCAAAATTCTGCTGTCAAGAGTTATCAAGAGTTAATCACTACTAAAAATATTTAGTATAACTATCGACATAATTTTAAAAATGTTATGATATTTTCAATAAAATGAGAGTCGACTTTAACCACTTTGAACTCTGGTAAATGCTAAGGTACTTCCCGAAAAGTAACTATCCAGGGGTTATTTTTTGTTGTTGTTTCTGTTGATTTTTTTTTTCTTGCGACATGAAGCCTGTGGGAAATGTCAGTTAAAACTTTTAAAACTAAAATTTATAGTTTTAGCTCTTACATTTAGGTCTTGAATTCTCCACTCAAAAACAGCAGAATACGTATTCTTGTCTATTCAAGGGATTTTTTATAAATGAAGTCATATCATGTAGTACTTGTGCTTTTGCAACTCACTTATTTCATTTGGCATGATGTTTTCAAGGTCCATCCGTATTGTAGAGTGTGTTAGAGCTTCCTTCCTATGATGTTTAAGTAACACAATATTTCTTCATATGTATAAACCAGATTTTGTTTATCTATTTACCTGTTAATGAACACCTATTGTTTTGACCTGTTGACTATTGTGAATAATTCTTCAAAAAATATCTACAAATTAAAAACTGCAATCATAAAAATATAAAACATGAAAAATTCTCTTTAGTTTTACATTTTTTCTTATCATTTTCTCCCTTCTGGTCAATAAATTTACCATTGTTTTTTCTTTTGTTTTATTTCCTTTTTTTTTCAATTACTAATTCATTTAACTTCTTCTCTTTTCTATTTTTTTACAAGAAATCTTTAAAGATTCATTTCTATGACTTTTTCCTGAGAAAAATGCAAATTCTTTTTCTTTTCTTTTTTTTTTTTTACGTATACATGTATTTGTTAAGTTTCCACTTTTTGCTTTCACAAAATTAAAAAGGCTTAAAATTTAACAACAATAACAATGTTTAAAGTAAGGACTAGAAACAAAAACTTTGCAAAGAGTGAATGAAGATAAATACAATCAGAAAAGAAATCAGACGTTTGAAGCAAGAAAGTATTAAGTGATAATAATAATTGTAATGCAAAGAAAGTAACATTCACATTGTCAAATAAGAGTATGTCTATTATAGAATGCTTTGACTCTGAGGTTCAGTATGGAATCATCAGTGAACTTCTTCTTATTATTTTTTCCCAAAGTCTCAAAAAATAGACAACTAATATTTTTTATAAGTAAAATAATTCAAAAAAGCAGATCATGCCAAATCTTATAGACAATAGAAAAAGAAGATATACTTCAAAATCATTTTACTTGATCTAGATACACCTGATATTAAAATTGGAAAAAATGTGTTATTATAAAGGGAAAATTACAAACATAATTCACTTATAAATGAGGATGCAGGATACTAAACAACATATTAACAGGTTGAAGTAAAAATTAATGTTTAAGTAATGTACTTCAATCAAAATCAAATCCAATTTATGTGAAAATTAGTCACTATTTTCTTTTCTTTTTTTTCCTTTTCCTTACCATCACCCCCTCCCTCCTTCTCTCTGTCTGCTCTCTCCTTCCACCATGCCACCGTGTCATTGATTGTCATTAATTGTCCTCATATCCAAGTTGAATACATAGGATTCATGCTTCTCCATTCCTGTGATGCTTCACTAAGGATAATGTGTTCCACCTCCATCAAGGTTAGTACAAATACTGCAAAATTTCCATTTTTTTTAATGACTGAATAGTATTCCATGGTATACGTATACCACAGCTTGCCAATCCATTCCTGGGTTGAAGGGCATTTAGGCTGTTTTCACATTGTAGCGATTGTAAATGGCACTGCAATAAACAGCCTTCTGGATAGATGCCCAGTAATGGGATTGCAGGATCAAAAGGGAGGTCAAAATTGAGTTCTTTGAGGTTTCTCCATACTTCCTTCCAAAAAGGTTGTGTTAGTTTGCAATCCCAACAGCAGTGTAAAAAGTGTTCCTTTATCTCCACATATGTATCAGAATCTGCAGTTTTGAGATTTTGTAATATAGGCCATTCTAGCTTGGGTTAGATGGTATCTCAGGGCGGTTTAATTTGCATTTCTCTAATAATTATGGATGATTAGCATTTTTTCATGTGTATGCTACACATTCATCTATCTTCTTTAGAGAAAGTTCTGTTCATCTCTCTTCCCCATTGATGTATGGGATTCTTGTTTATTTTCTTGTGGATTAATTGAAATTCTGCATAGATCCTAGTTATTAAGCTTTTGTTGGATTCAAGATATGCAAATATCCTTTCCCATTGGGTAGATTGTCTATTTGCTTTGGTTCTTGTCTCCTTGGCTGTACAGAAGCTTTTCAATTTAATTAAATCTCATTTGTTTCTTGTTGCTGTTGTTGCTATTGTTATGGTAGTCTTCTTCATAAAGTGTATCCCCAGGCTGATATCTTCTAGTGTTTTTCCTATTCTTTCTTTGAGGATTTTTATCATTTCATGCCTTCCATTTAAGTCCTTTATCCATCTTGAATCAATTTTTGTGAGTTGAGAGTGGTGTGGGTCTGTTTTCAGTCTTTTACATGTTGATAATTCTCCCAGAACCATTTATTGAATAGGGAGTTTTTCCCTCAGTGGACATTCTTGTTATATTTATTGAAGATTAGGTGGTTGTAAGTTGCTGGTTTCATTTCCTGGTTTTCTGTTCAATTCCAAATGCCAATGTCTCTATTTTTGTGCCAGTACCATGCTGTCTTAACCACTACGGCTTTGTAGTACAGCCTAAAATCTGGTATGGTGATACCCCCAGCTTTGTTTGTATTACTAAGAACTGCTTTAACTATATGGGGCTTTTTCTGGTTCCATACAAAATACAGAATCATTTTTTCTAAGTCTTGAAAATAGGATGTTGGTATTTTAATAGGGATGGCATTGAATCGGTAAATTACTCTGGGAAGCATAGACATTTTAACAATTCTTCCCAGCCATGAGCATGGTATGTTCTTCCATTTGTTAAAGTCCTCTGCTATTTCCTGTCTTAAGGTTTCATAATTTTCTTTATAGAGGTCCTTCACCTCTTTTGTTAGGCAGATTCCTAAGTATTTCATTTTCTTTGGGGCTATGGTAAAGGGTGTTCTGTCTTTAATTAACCTCCCATCTTGGCTGTTTTTGGCATATAAAAAAAACAACTGACTTGTGGACATTAATTTTATATCCTGAAACATTACTGTATTTGTTAAGGACTTCCAAGAGTCTTGTGGTTGAGTCTTTGGGGTTCTCTAAGTATAAGATCATATCATCAGCAAAGAGGGAGAGTTTGACCTCTTCTGCTTTATTTTGGATGCCCTTTATTTTCTTGTCTTGTCTAATTGTATTGGCTTAGAAGTTCTTGCACTATGTTGAATAGTAATAGTAACAGAGGACAACCTTGTTCGGTTCCAGTTCTAAGAGGAAAAGCTTTTAGTTTTACTCCATTCAGTAAAATATTAGCTGT
>CAUYRH010016600.1:0-12000 GCA_963574655.1 Perodicticus potto | reverse complement strand
TAGGCTCGGCGCCCGTGGCTCAACAGGCTAAGGCGCCAGCCACGTACACCTGAGCTGGCGGGTTCGAATCCAGCCCGGACCCGCCAAACAACAATGATGGCTGCAACCAAAAAATGGCCGGGCGTTGTGGCGGGCGCCTGTGGTCCCTGCGACTTGGGAGGCGGAGGCAGGAGAATCACTTGAGCCCAAGAATTGGAGGTTGCTGTGAGCTGTGATGCCACAGCACTCTATCCAGGGTGACAGCTTGAGGCTCTGTCTCAAAACAAACAAACAAACAAACAAACCACATTGACCACACAGAACAAGGATTCTGTTTTCCTTTCATTTTGCACGTTGGAATCATCTTTCATCTTTGTGTCCGTAACCTCTCACTGGAAGGTTGCACCCAGAAAGGCATGATACCACTTCTGTGACATTTTTCACAATAATGCATGACCTCAATTTGTTCATGAGAAAACCTCAAAGGAACACAAATTGACAGACACTCTACCAAATAACCAGGACTCTGCAAAAGTGTCAAGGTCATGAAAGAGAAGGAAAGACCAAGAAACTGTCACAGATTGAAAGAGTTTAGGAAACATGACAACTAGATGGATTGGATCCCAAAACAGAAAGGGGACATGTGTTGTTATTCAGATGAAACCTGAGTGACTTCTGTTCTTTAGTTGATAGTAATGTACAAGGTTACTTTATTTTATTTTATTATTATTATTATTATGTTTTAGAGACAGAGTCTCACTTTATTGCCCTTGGTAGAGTGCCATGGCGTCACAGCTCACAGCAACCTCCAGCTCTTGGGCTTAGGTGATTCTCTTGCCTCAGCCTCCCAAGTAGCTGGGACTACAGGCGCCCGCCACAACGCCCAGCTATTTTTTGGTTGGAGTTGTCATTGTTGTTTGACAGGCCCAGGCTGCATTTGAACCCGCCAGCTCTCGTGTATGTGGCTGGCGCCCTAGTTGCTGAGCTACAAGTACTGAGCCTATTTTATTTTATTTTATTGAGAGCAAGTCTCACTATGTTGCCCTTGGTAGAGTGCTGTGGACCCTCACAGCTCACAGCAACTTCAAACTCTTGGGTTCAAGAGATTCTCTTGCTTCAGCTTCATGTAACTGGGACTACAGGCGCCCGCCACCATGTCTGGCTGTTTTTTTGTTGCAGTTGTTACTGTTTGTTAGCTGGCTGGGGCCGGATTTGAACCCATCAACTTTGGTGTATGTGTCTGGTGCCATAACAACTGTGCTATGGGCGCTGAGCCAGTTAATTAATTTTTTTTGAGACGTTGTCACCCTCAGTAGAGTGTCATGATGTCATAGCTAACAGGAACCTCCAACTCTTGGGCTGAAATGATCCTCTTGCTTCAGCCTTCTGACTAGTAGGGACTACAGGCACCTACCTGCCTCCATGCCAGGCTAGTTTTTCTATTTTTTAGTAGAGACAGGTTCTCGCTGTTGCTCAGGCAAGTCTTGAAATCCCAAACTCAAGCAATTCTTCCTCATCAGCCTCCCAGAGTGCCAGGATTACAGGTATGAGTTGCCACACCAACTAATTTCTTAGTTTTGATAAGTGTTCTATTATGTGAGATTTTGACAGAAGTGGAAGCTGGATGAAGGGCGTACTGGAACTCCGTGTGCCATTTTTACAACTTCTATGAATCTAAAATTATCTCAGAAGGAAAAAAAGACATTAACATAACAAGGAGAGGCTGGGCGCCTGTAGCTCTGTGGTTAGGGCATCGACCACATGCTCTGGGGCTGGCGTGTTGGAACCCAGCCCGGGCCTGCTAAATAAAAAAAGCCAGGTTGGGACAGCACCTATGGCTCAAGGAGTAGGGCACAGGCCCCATATACCAGGGGTGGCGGGTTCAAGCTGGGCCCCAGACCAAAAACTGCAAAAAAAAATAAATAAATAAATAAATCCAGATGTTGTGGCAGGCACCTGTAGTCCCAGCTACTTGGGAGGCTGAGGCAAGAGAATCACTTGGGCCCGAGAGTTTGAGGTTGCTGTAAGCTATGATGCCAAAGCACTCTACTGAGGGTGACAAAGTGAAACTCTGTCTCAATTAAAAAAAAAAAAAAAACATAAGGGAGAGGCCAGGCGCAGCGGCACATGCCTATAATCCTAACACTATGGGAGGCCGAGGAAGGTGGATTGCTTGAGTTTACGAGTTCCAGACCAGCCTAAGCAAAAGAGAGACCCTGTTTCGCTTGAGCCTGTGTTGGAGGTTGGAGGTTGTTGTGAGCTATGATGCCACAGGGCAACATAGTGAGATTCTGTTTCAAAAAAAAAAAAAACCCACAAAAATCTCCAAAAGATAGCCTGGAGTTGTGGCGCAGCTACTCGGGAGGCTGAGGCAAGAGAATCACCTAACCCCAGTAGTTGGAGGTTGCTGTGAGCTGTGTGATGTCATAGCACTGTACCAAGGGCGATAGAGTGAGACTCTTGTCTCTTAAAAAAAAAAAAATCTGCAAAAGATAAGCTTAATATTTTGGCCAGAGAGTCAGGAAAATGGGTTTCCGTGAGCCAGACAATGTTGGGAGAATTCTGACTGTTGTTGTTTTAATTATGACTATTATTTTTTAAAAATTTTAACTATTGGGCGGCACCTGTAGCTCAAAGGAGTAGGGCACAGGTCCCATATGCTGGAGGTGGCAGGTTCATACCCAGCCCCGGCCAAAAACCACACACACAAAAAAATAATAATAAAATAAAGAATATGGTATCCTTTAAAAAAAAAAAATTTTAACTATTGGGGGCGATGCCTGTGGCTCAGTGGGTAGGGCACCGGCTCCATATACCAACGGTGGCGGGTTCAAACCCAGCTATGGCCAAACTGCCACAAAAATATAGCTGGGCATTTGCGGCGGGTGCCTGTAGTCCCAGCTACTCGGGAGGCTGAAGCAAGAGACTCGCCTAAGCCCAGGAGTTGGAGGTTGCTGTGAGCTGTGTGACGCCACAGCACTGAACCAAGAGTGATAGAGTGAGACTCTGTGCCTACAAAAAAAAGAAAAAAATTTAACTATTGCGGGGTGGGGGGTCACGGGGTCTGACACACCTCTTGGTAACAGGACAGGACACAATTACAAGAGAGACTTTACCTTAACAAATGCAATCAGTGTATGTTGGTTCTTGGTACCCTCAAAGAATCCCCAACAATAAAAAATATTTATATAACTATTATTTAATCTTTGTGCTCACTGGCACTGCCCTAGGGCAGCCCCAGTCCCAGAACTGCTCCACAGGTCCTAATCCCTTTGTGAAAAAAAGGCATCCCTTTGGAGAAAAGAACTTGGAAAAGAGGCCCCAAGAGTGGAAATAGTGTGGGGCAAATCCTTGACTCTTCATTATTTTTTTCTATCCTTTTTCTTGCTATTTTGCTCTAAGCCAAGGGGAGGCCTAGTGGCTTGGAGTTGTGACCTAGTGCCGGTGGTTAAAAGTCTGGGATAGAGGACCAAGAAAAAGAATGCCCTGGGAATCGGAGCATATAAAGAAAACTCTGGGCTCAGCGCCTGTAGCTCAAGCGGCTAAGGTGCCAGCCACATACACCTGAGCTGGCGGGTTCGAATCCAGCCCGGGCCCGCCAAACAACAATGACGGCTGCAACCAAAAAATAGCCGGGCGTTGTGGTGGGTGCCTGTAGTCCCAGCTACTTGGGAGGAGGAGGCAGGAGAATCACTTGAGCCCAAGAATTGGAGGTTGCTGTGAGCTGGGATGTCACAGCACTCTACCCAGGGCAACAGCTTGAGACTCTGTCTCAGGAAAAAAAAAAAAAAAGAGGGCAGCGCCTGTGGCTCATCGAGTAGGGCGCCGGCCCCATATACTGAAGATGGTGGGTTCAAACCCGGCCTCGGCTGAACTGCAAAAACAGAAAAATAGCTGGGCGTTGTGGCGGGTGCCTATAGTCCCAGCTACTTGGGAGGCCGAGGTAAAATAATCCCTTAATCCCAGAAGTTGGAGGTTGCTGTGAGGTGTGACGCCACGGCACTGTACCGAGGGCGATAAAGTGAGACTGTTTCTACAAAAAAATAAAAATAAAAAAAAGAAAAGAAAGGTGGCACCTGTGGCTCAAAGGAGTAGGGTGCCGGGCCCATATGCTGGAGATGGCGGGTTCAAACCCAGCCCCAGCCAAAAACCGTAAAAAAAAAAAAAAAAAAAAAGAAAGAAAGAAAGAAAATTATGATGAAAAAAGAGTGGATAAAAAAATAAAAGAAAAGAGGCTCGGTGCCTGTGGCTCAACGGGCTAAGGCGCCATCCACATACACCTGAGCTGTCGGGTTCGAATCCAGCCCGGGCCCGCCAAGCAACAATGATGGCTGCAACCAAAAAATGGCCGGGGCTTGGCACCTGTGGCTCAATGGGCTAGGGCACCAGCCACGTACACCTGAGCTGGCGGGTTGGAATCCAGCCCGGGCCCGCCAAACAACAATGACAGCTGCAACCAGGAAATGGCTGGGCGTTGTGGCGGGCACCTGTAGTCCCCCAGCTGCTTGGGAGGCAGAGCCAGGAGACTTGCTTGAGCACAGGAATTTGAGGTTGCTGTGAGCTGTGATGCCACAGCACTCTACCCAGGGTGACAGCTTGAGGCTCTGTCTCAAAAAAAAAAAAAAAAATGCAAAAAATGGCCAGGTGTTGTGGCGGGCGCCTGTAGTCCCAGCTACTTGGGAGGTGGAGGCAGGAGACTTGCTTGAGCCCAGGAATTGGAGGTTGCTGTGGTGACAGCTTGAGGCTCTGTCTCAAAAAAAAAGAAAAAGGAAAAGAAAGAAAAAAGAGTGGATAATTCTACATATGGGCGGTGCCCATAGCTCAGTGGGTAGGGCGCTGGCCACGTACACTGAGGCTGGCAGGTTTGAACCCAGCCCGGACCTGCTAAAACAACAATGACGGCTGCAACAGAAGAAATAGCCAGGCGTGGCGGGTGGCTGTAGTCCCAGCTGCTGGGGAGGCTGAGGCAGGAGAATCACTTGAGCTTAGGAGTTTGAGGTTGCTGTGAGCTGTGACGCCATGGGCACTCTACCCAGGGCAACAGCTTGAGAGTGTCTCAAAAAAAAAAAAAAGATAATTCTATATATGAACCAACACTAGTTCTGAACTCAATTTCAAATTGTGCTTGTGTGGAAAATACCCAATGAAGGATCCTAAGACTCTTGTGTATTGAACCACCATATACTCCACCGCACCAAGCAGACCCAAGGGGCATACAAAGCTTTGGAAGTAAAGCTGATATTAAAACCCTGCCTACAGGGCGGTGCCTGTGGCTCAGTGAGTAGGGCACCAGTCCCATACACCAAGGGTGGCAGGTTCAAACCTGGCCCTGGCCAAACTGCAACAAAAAAATAGCCAGGTGTTGCACCTGTAGTCCCAGCTACTCCGGAAGCTGAGTTAAGAGAATCATCTAAGCCCAAGAGCTGGAGGTTGCAGTGAGCTGTGATGTTACAGCACTCTATCGAGGGTGACAAAGTGAGACTCTGTCTCTAAAAAAATAAAAAATAAAAAAAATAGGCGGGCATTGTGGCGGGTTCCTGTGGTTCCAGCTACTTGGGAGGCTGAGGCAAGAGAATTGCCTAAGCCCAGGAGTGGAGGTTGCTGTGAGCTGTAATGCCACGGCACTTTACCAAGGGCGATGAAGTGAGACTTTGTCTTAAAAAATAAATAAATAAATAAAAAAGAAACCCTGCCTACAGGAGGGCGGCACTTGTGGCTCAGTGGGTAGGGCACTGGCCCCATATACCGAGTGCGGTGGGTTCAAGCTCGGCCCCAGCCAAATTGCAACAAAAAAATAGCCAGGCGTCATGGCGGGCGCCTGTAGTCCCAGCTACTCAGGAGGCTGAGGCAAGAGAATTGCCTAAGCCCAGGAGTTGGAGGTTGCTGTGAGCTGTGACGTCACAGCCCTCTACCGAGGGCGATAGAGTGAGACTCTACAAAAAAAAAGAAAAGAAAAAAAAAAAATAGAAACCCTCCGCTCGGCGCCTGTGGCTCAACGGGCTAAGGTGCCAGCCATGTTCACCTGAGCTGGCAGGTTCGAATCCAGCCTGGGCCCGCCAAACAACAATGACGGCTGCAACCAAAAAATGGCCAGGTGTTGTGGTGGGCACCTGTAGTCCCAGCTACTTGGGAGGCGGAGGCAGGAGACCCGCTTGAGCCCAGGAATTGGAGGTTGCTGTGAGCAGTGATGCCACAGCACTCTATCCAGGGTGACAGCTTGAGGCTCTGTCTCAAAAAAAAAAAAAAAAGAAAACCTGCCTACAGGAAGTGATAATGAACATGCAACCTGAACTTAATCAGCTCTGCCTGCTCTAGAGAGGCTTTTAACACCATCCAGAGTCTCACAAGTTAATATTTAAAATGCCCAAAGGTAGGGTATGTGGCTCATGCCTATAATCCCAGCACTCTGGGAAGCTGAGGTGGGAGGGTCACTTTTTACCCAGGAGTTTGAGTCCAGCTGTCTAGCTGGACTGGGGAATATAGCAAGACCCTGTCTCTTAAAAAATGGTGTTCAAACTTGGCCTGGCACAAACTGCAACAAAAAATAGCCGGGCGTTGTGGCGGGCGCCTGTAGTCTCAGCTACTCGGGAGGCTGAGGCAAGAGAATCGCCTAAGCCCAGGAGTTGGAGGTTGCTGTGAGCTGTGATGCCAAGGCACTCTACTGAGGGCGATAAAGTGAGACTCTGTCTATAAAAAAGAAAAGAAAAAAGGTATGTAGGATTGCGCCTGTGGCCTAAAGGAGTAGGGCGTCAGCCCCATATGCCGGAGGTGGCAGGTTCAAACCCAGCCCCCGCCAAAAACTGCAAAAAATTAATAATAATAAATAATAATAAAATAAAATACAGATAATTAAAAAAAAAAAAGGTATGTAGGGTTCGGCACCCATAATACAGTGGTTAGGGCGCCAGCCCCATGCACCAGAGCTGGTGGGTTCAAACCCAGCCCAGCCCAGCCCTGCCAAACAATAATGACAACTACAACCAAAAAATAGCCAGGCATTGTGGCGGGTGCCTGTAGTCAGGGTGACATAGTGAGACTGTCTCATAAAGAAAAAAAAAAAAGGTATGTATATTGTAATCCCTAAGGACACTGACACCACAGCAAACCCTAGAGAAAATAAATACAAGGACAGATAGCCAGCTGGGTGCGGTGGCTCACTCCTATAATCCTAGCACTCTGGGAGGCCTGGCTTCTTGACCTCAGAAGTTTGAGACCAGCCTGAGCAAGAGCGAGACCCGATCTCTAAAAATAGCAGGGCGTTGTGGAAGGTGCCTATAGTCTTATAGTTTCAGCTACTCTGGAGGTTGAGGCAAGAGAATCGCTTGAGCCCAGGAGTTTGAGGTTTCTGTGAGCTATGATGCTATAGCACTTTACCAAGGGTTTCAAAGTGAGTTTCTGTCTAAAAAATAAAAACAAAACAAACAAACAAACTCTGGGCGTGGTGGCTCATGCCTGTCATTCTAGCACCCTGAGAGGCTGAGGCCGCTGGATTGCCTGAGCTCACCGGTTAGAGACCAGCCTGAGCCAGATTGAGACTTCGTCTCTAAAAATAGCTGGGCGTTGTGTTTGGCGCCTGTAGTCCCAGCCGCTTGGGAGGCTGAGACAACAGAATCACTTGAGTCCAAGAGTTTGAAAGTGCTGTGAGCTGTGACACCAGGGCAATCTACCGAGGGCGACAAAGCGAGACTCTGTCTCAATAATTAAAAAAAAGGAGTTGGAGCAACTATCTTAATAATAGAATTAGACGTAGAACTAGATGTCTAAAAAACTATCAGGGATAAAAAAGAACACTATGGGCGCCTGTGGCTCAGCGGGCTAAGGCACCAGCCACATACACCTGAGCTGGCGGGTTCGAATCCAGCCTGGGCCCGCCAAGCAACAATGATGGCTGCAACCAAAAAATAGCCGGGCGTTGTAGCGGACGCCTGTAATCCCAGCTACTTGGGAGGTGGAGGCAGGAGACTCGCTTGAGCCCAGGAATTGGAGGTTGCTGTGACAGGAGACTCGCTTGAGCCCAGGAATTGGAGGTTGCTGTGAGCTGTGATGCCATAGCACTCTATCCAGGGTGACAGCTTGAGGCTCTGTCTCAAAAAAAAAAAAAAAAAAAGAACACTATGTTGATAAAGGAACATTTAGGATTTTCATATCTTTGTTTTGTTTTTTGAGACAGAGTCTCACTCTATAACCCTAGGTAGAGTGCCATGGTGTCCTAGCTCACAGCTACCTCAAATTCTTGGGCTTGAGCAATCCTTTTGCCTCACCCTCCCAAGTTGCTGGGACTACAGGTGCCCGCCACAATGCCTGGCTAGTTTTTCTATTTCTAGTAGAGACTGGTCTTGCTCTTGCTCAGGGTGGTTTTGAACTCTTGAGCTCAAGCAATCCATCTGGCTGTGTGCCTGGCCTCAGAATTGTCACATCTTCTTGATATCAGTCTCACCCCTCCTCTGAGTGTGTTTGCTCTAGGGAGGACCTCCCCACCGCGAGGTTTCCATCTCTAGGTCTTCTGTCCCGACAGCCAAGCGCGTCCACCTGTCTTTGAGCACGCTGGGGGATCTGTCTCAGATCAGGAAACTCGCCATCCCGGAGGCCTCTGAGTTGGCGGATCATCCCGCCGGCGCCGAGTTCTCCACTTATCTGGAGTCGGGGAAGGTGAGCGGGATTAGCCCGCCCTCCGCTCCAGCCCCGCCCCCGCGCGGCAGCAGAAGAGCGGCACTAAGACCCAGGCTCCTCACTCCAGTGCAGCCACCACCCGCCCACCTTGGAAAAGGTTTGACAACCTTTGTCCCTGGCCCTGGCCCTGTAGGTGCGCTCTCCGCCCCTCCAGATTAGTTAGTTCCGTCCACCCTACCTCTCCTGGTCCCTCCCACGTTGGACTGCCTATGGCCAAAGGGCACCTGAGACTCCCCGGGACTGGAGACCGGATCCTCTTCCCATTTTCGCTTTCGGGCCTGCGTGATCGTCCAGAGCATCCCCTCTAAGCTGACCGCCCGGAAATGGGCCCTGTGTGGAACTGAGAGCTTGAGCTGGCGCTGGCAGGATGCGGGGGCCCTCGCTCAGGTCTTCGCATCTAGAATCTCCGGGGCTCCCTAGCGTCCACCAAGCAAGAGCGAGCGGCCCCGAAGGGCGGGGTTGGGGTGGGGACAGATCCCTCCCACCTCCTGTCCCTGCTGTTTCCGGTTTCATCTGTCTCTGCGTTCACATGTAGGACCCCACCGCGATGAACAGCCTGTAATGTCCCATCTGGAGCCTCCTCCGCCTTTGTGCCCACGGGAAACACATTTGTTCTTTGGCCCTGGGACTTCTACCTGAGTGACCTGCTTTATGGAAGAGTCCGCTATCCCCAAGTTCAGGACCTCAAGATGCTCCGCAAGGCTATTTCCACCTTGAGCTGCCCCGGGCCCGCCTCCACCCTGGGGGCGGTCTTCCCCCACAGATGTTTCTTATCACAGCATCATTCAACATCTGTGGCCTGGAGTTCCCACAGAAGCGGGAGCGGAAGAGGGCAGGGAAAAACATAATCGCGTTCCCCAAATGCCTTCTCTTGGAAGGCACTGTGAAACTGGGGAAAGATGGGGAAACTGAGGTGCAGACATGATGCTGCTCAGCCACCGAAGCGCGGCGGCAGTAGAGCCGTACTAAGACACAGGCTACTCACTCCAGTGCAGCCACCACCCGCTCACCTTGGAAAAGGTTTGACAAGACTCAAGGCGTAGTGTTGGCGCCGTAGCTCAAGCCTGTAATCCTAGCACTCTGGGAGGCTGAGGCGGGTGGATTGCCCTGAGCTCACAGGTTCGAGACCAGACTGAGCAAGAGCGAGACCCTGTCTCTAAAAATAGCCAGGCGTTGTGGCGGGCGCCTGTAGTCCCAGCTCAAGAGGCTGAGGCAAGAGAAACACTTGAGCCCAAGAGTTGGAGGTTGCTGTGAGCTATGACACCGGCGCTCTACGGAGATGACAAAGTGAGACTCAGTCTCAAAAAAAAAAAAAAAAAGACTCAAGGCGGGCTTGGCGCCTGTGGCTCAACGGACGTACACCTGAGCTGACGGGTTCGAATCCAGCCCGGGCCCGCCAAACAACAATGATGGCTGCAACCAAAAAATGGTCGGGCGTTGTGGCGGGCGCCTGTAGTCCCAGCTACTTGGGAGGCGGAGGCAAGAGACTCGCTAGAGCCCAGGAGTTGGAGGTTGCTGTGAGCTGTGATGCCACCGCACTCTATCCAGGGTGACAGCTTGAGGCTCTGTCTCAAAAAAAAAAAAAAAAAAAAGACTCAAGGCGTGCTGTCCCCCAGGAGAGGTCGTCCTCTGTCCTCTTTCATAGGGTTACTCTACCAGCCTAAGGTCTTGGGTTTCTCAAATCTAAAATTACTGATACCTTGGTTGGAGGAAAGGGGAGGAGCAGCTCGCAGGGGTTACCGCCAGAGGGCGCTAGACCCCGCAGGGTAGTCCTGGGAGCTCGTGGACGGAGGTGTCTCCTGGAACCTGGGAAGACTCTCGGGCCAGGTGTCTAGAATGGAGGTGATGTGCATCCTGCCTACTCTAGGGTCCCTGTAGCATCTTCTCCTGAATCCCTGCCCTTCTAGACTCTTTTCTTCCTCCGGCCCCCTCCCTTCAAAAAGTGGCCAGAACGGGAACCTATGGACTATAGGAACCCCATGCATGGCTGGGGGCTGGTCATACCTCGTGAGTCCAGAGCCAGAAGACCTGGGAAGCTCCAGTCCTCAGCCCACAGAGAGGGGCCCCAGCCCTTACCTATCAGTGTACCATAACTATGTTCAGAATCCCAGGCTCGCTTACTGAACTCATGCTGTGCTTCATGTAACCCCATCATTCCTTTTCCTACCTTTGGTTGCTTCCCATTTCCTTTAGAATAAAATCCAAACTCCTCACTGTGGCTGTGAGGCCCTGCTTGGTGGTGCAGCCCACCTCTTCCCTTCATCCAGCTCCTCCTTTGCCCATTACATTCTGGCCAAGATGGTTTCTCTTCTGTTTCTTTCTTTCTTTTTTTTGCAGTTTTGGCCAGGGCTGGGTTTGAACCTGCCACCCCCAGTATATGGGGCCGGTGCCCTACTCCTTGAGCCACAGGCGCCAGCCAGTTTCTCTTCTGTTTCTTTGGATACTCACCATGTTTTCCTGCTTCTGGGCCTTTGCATAGGCCTTACTATCTGAAACTGGACTGTAAGCCCTGTAAGGGCAAGAACTGTGTATAATTTTGTTTAGCTCCATATACCCCAGCATTTAGCATAACACACAATAAATGTCACCTGTAGTAAATCTTAATAAATAAGTTTTGAATAAATGTGCCTGGGGCTTTGCTATTAACTGATATAGTCTCTCCTTTTTAAATTTTTCATTTTATTTCTTTTCTTTCTCTCTCTCTCTCTCTTTTTTTTTTTTCTTGTTTAGCAGGCCTGGGCCAGGTTCAAATCCACCAGCCCTGGAGAATGTGGCCAGTGCCCCCTAACCACTGAGCTACAGGTGACCAGCCTATTTTTTTCTTTTGAGACAGAGTCTCACTCTCTTTCCCAGGGTAGAGTGTCATGGTGTCGTCATAGTTCATAGCAACCTCAAACTCTTGGGCTCAAGCAGTTCTCTTTTGTAGCCTTCCAAGTAACTTGGACTATAGGCCTTGCACATGCCCAGCTAGTTTTTCTATTTTTTTAGTAGAGATGAGGTCTTGCTCTTGCTTAGGCTGGTCTCAAACTCCTGAGCTCAAGCAAGCCATCTTCTATGGCCTCCTAGACTGCTGGGATTACAGGTGTGAGCCACCATGGGCCCAGCTGATTCAGTCTTTACCAGAGTTAGGTAAGGTAGGAAATGTGGACTAGGAACTATCATTAGCTCCTTTTTGTAGAAAAGAAAACAAGAGCTCAGAGAACAGGCTACTTACTGAAAGTCATACAGCTAAGGCTCGGCGCCTATGGCTCAAAGGGCTAAGGCGCCAGCCACGTACACCTGAGCTGGCGGGTTTGAATCCAGCCCGGGTCTGCCAAACAATGACAGCTGCAACCAAAAAATGGCCGGGCG
>CAUYRH010016599.1:0-10441 GCA_963574655.1 Perodicticus potto | reverse complement strand
TCCTCAGAGTTGGGGAGGTGTCTCTCCCAGATCAGACCCTGGAAGAGTCACTCTGTTTTTACTGGATCTTTGTAGGGAGTGATCCTGTGTTTCTAATGATTTCTCAAACCCTGCAGGGTGGAGAGCTTAAATCCTCCTTAGCCTACTTAGGAGACACTTTAAATTGCTAACTTGGGCTAGGCAGAAGCTGTCCCAGGAAAGCGCTGTGGCTGGGATCACTCCTTGAGTGGCTATCTGCTTACCCCGTGTGCCAAACCAATCTCGCCCTATGCCCTTGAGGGCTAAGGCTATGAGGCGTCTCATTCCCTGCCTTTAAGCTGCTCAGTCACTAGATTACTGGCTCCCTCCCAATGCCTGTTCTGCGACCCTGAGGGTGGAGCTTGCCAGAGCAGTTCTCCCACAATGGCTCCACACAGCCCACCACCAAATACTGGCAGCTCCATCTGGCTCGGTAGCCCAGTCTGGGGCCCCAGACAACACTCAAAACCCCCCATGCTCCTGCCCAAGTTCTCCCAAGGCAGTTCAACCGAGTGCCAAGTCCAAAAGAAACCCAAACAGCTCACAGGCAAGGCCTTTCCAGCCTGCAGTCCCACTGTTGCCCCACCCACAGCCGCAGACAGGATCAGACCGAATGAATAGACGCAACCACTTGCCCAGTCTCTGCTGCTTTTGCCTTCCTCAGGGTGTCCAGAAGCCTCACGCTGTCTCCCTGTGTCACCAAGGGGAAGTTCCTGGGTAGATCCCACCTGCCAGAGATGCCTGAAGTCCTCTCTCCCCGGTCTCACCGTGCCTAGCCGCAAGGAAGCTGTTACTCGGCTGCCATCTTGCTCCGCCCTCCTTGAACATTTTCTCATCTTTAATTAGCTTTCATCTAAAAATCCTAAGACTTCCCTCCTGCTCATACCTTCCAGGTGCCTTTTTTCAGTTCTCTTTTGTCACACACTGATATTTTGGCATTTGTTCAGTGCCAAACAGAATTCTGCCAGGCTGTGGCAGCAGAGGACTGGAAGAGTGGTCCCTGAGGTCACATCTGTTCCTGTTCCATCAAGACAAGAAATGGTATCTACAAGTTCACTGGCACAATGCACGACAGCAGGGGAATCCTGTTAACCAGCTCTGAGGCAAGCCAGACCTTTCCTCCATGTAAACAACCACCTCTTCAGCCCACACAGGTGTTCTTTATCGTCTCATCTTTTCCCTTCCCACTGGAAACGTCAGTGCTAACTGGCATGTTGGAAAAGTTCAAGCTGTGCTTTAAAACTCCTGGAGCATCTTTTGGCAACTACTATCCTTTACTCCTCCTATTGAATGACACCAACCCCAAGTTTCTTTGTTGTCCCAGGCTAATGTGATTCTCACCATTATTGAAATGGATTCCTTCTCCTCCAAGAGTGGAAATGTCCACCAACCCCATCAGGAACATATACAGGATGTCATCTATGTCTTGTGCCCTTAAGCAAACACTCCTTATTATGGAGGCACTGTCCTCACCTCTACATCTGTGACTCTGGGAGCATATACTCTCACTTCCATTCCCCTTCCAATTCTCTGGGGTACACAAACAACTGTAGCTTCTCCCACTTTGGCATACAGCCCAATAAACATCTCAATGGAAATTATGTATCTCTCACTACTAATACTCATTCCCTCAGGAGGGAAATATATATGGAAAGCATGACCTGCTTACTTGCTCAGATTTTGGATGTGCAGAGGTGACTCTTGGCCTTACTCTGGTATTATTTCTCTGATTTGGAATGCCCTGGTTTGCTTTAAAGTTGTGCTTTCTACTCTTGGGACATCTGGAGAAAGAGATTAGGCCATTGTCTCCCAGGTTTATGTCTAAGATGGAGAAAGAGGCAGCAGCTATGAAACTTCCAAGAGCTTGCTACATCCCAGAGTTCATCCTGCTAAAAGTGGCAGCTTATTGACGCAATGTCAGCAAGAGGCCTATTGCTTGGGATCTCTTCCTTTCCAGCTCTGCTTGAGCCCCAGATTTGGTCATTGCCTCAATCATTACATTCTCTTCCCCTCTGGGTGTCTATAGGTTCCAGATTCCAGCAGCAGGTTTCCCTGCAAAGCCAGCTCACCTCACTTAACCATGTACTTTTTTGGGAAATACCCAATCCTCTTTCCAGCTCCATAATGGGTTTCAACAATAGGACTGAGCTGGAAGGGCTATGATTGCTTATCTCCTGTCCTGTTGCTAAAGGGAAGGAGCTGAACTCTGCAGGAATGCCCCAGTGCAAGGCTGGTCCCTTTTCCCACCCCCTTCTCACCTCCCCCAGGCAGCTAGAAACAACCTCTCCCTTTGTCTGAGCTTCTTGTACAGAATAATCCTCCTTATGGACAATGTATTCTCTGTGCCCTGTGGACACAGGAGCTGTGTGAGCCGATCCCAGCACCAGGCAGGACAGAGGCTGAATCCTTCCAAACGCCTACCCTGGGTCAGTTCCTGATTACTGTCCAGATGAACTACTAAGGGGTGTACATTTTCTACCATCTACTTTTTCTATCTGCTCCAGAATTTGGGGAGGGGGTATTTGCTGCTGCTGTGAAATAGCCTATTGAAGTTTAGCAGTTTAGCCAAGAGAAGGAGCAGGAGCTGTGGTCCTTTAGTCCTGGGTGTTCACAGCAACTACCTACGGAGGCTTGACATTACTTTTTTCCTGAAAACCTTGAATGCACAGGGCTTTCTGTTCCAGCCCATCTGACAGATCACAGTGCCCTGTCACTTCAACCTGTGTTTTGTCCCACTGAACAGATTTCCTCTTTTCCCTTCAACTTTTTTTTTTTTTTTAATAGAGACAGAGTCTCACTTTATCACCCTCTGTAGAGTACCATGGCGTCACACAGCTCAAAGCAACCTCCAACTCATGGGCTTAGGTGAATCTCTTGCCTCAGCCTCTCGAGTGGCTGGGACTACAGGCGCCCACCATAACACCCACCTGTTTTTTGTTGCAGTTTGGCCAGGGCTGGGTTTGAACCTGCCACCCTTGGTATATGGGGCTGGCGCTCTACTCACTGAGCCACAGGCGCCACCCTTCCCTTCAACTTCTATCTCTTGTTTCTGAGCTCCCATGTGTCACTGAGACAGCTCCTGGGTTCTTATATGGATTCTCCACATGATCTCAGGGTATCAGCTACTGTTTGGACATAGCAGTTTCCCTGAGTGCATCATGGACAAGGCACTTGAACTCCTTGGGCCTCGCCTGGGTGATCTTTTCTAGCCCTAAAGTCTCTGGCAATGATTTTCAAGCCTATTTTTCTCAGACTTTTTCTTTATTTTCCTCAGTGCACAACTGTGTTATTAATACATAAATAGGCTGAGTTTTTCCTTGGATCACCCCCCAAATCCCTCAAATTCCTACATAGTATCTTTAAAGTTCTCTATTACCTATAACTTAACATGCCAACATCCATCTAGACTATTACCCTGAAACTGTTTTCTAGTTTTCACATCATTCTCTACTGAAGACTCATCAAAAAACAGGTAAGTTACCACAAGTTACAGGCAGTCCCTGGGTTGTGAGTGAGATAGGTTTGTGCTTTTTTGTTTTTTGAGACAGAGTTTCTGTCACCCTGGGTTGAGTGCCATGGCATCATAGCTTATAGCAACCTCAAAGTCTTGGGCTTGAGCAATCCTCTAGCCTCAGCCTCCCTGAATAGTTGGGACAACAGGTCTGTGCAACTACGCCTGGCTAGTTCTTTCTATTTTTAGTATATTTCACTTTTGCTCAGGCTGGTATCAAACTCCTGAGCTCCACTCACCTTGGCCTCCCAGAGAACTTGTCTGTTCTTAAGTTGAATGTGTATGTAAGTTGGAATAGTTACATTTACCTGTTACCTATGATAGCCTCTGTTCAAAAATGCAAGTTCATATGGCAATCAGATGTTTGTTTGTAACTTGGGAACTTACCATAATAGTCTCTGATTGTAAGTGCAAGTCGTATGTAAATTGGATTTTTGTAACTTGGGGACTGCCTATATAAGTTAGGACATGTATGTCAAAAGACACCCTCTTCACTCACAGACATCTTTCTCTGTGCAAGATATATGTACCAGTGGCTGGGCATGGTGGCTCACACCTGTAATCCTAGCACTCTGGGAGGCCAAGGTGGGTGGATCCCTTGAGCTCGGGAGTTTGAGACAAGACTGAGCAAGAGCAAGACCCCGTCTCTACTAAGAATAGAAAAACTATCTGGGCATAGTGGTATAGACCTGTAGTCCCAGCTACTCAAGAGAATGAGGCAGGAGGATCACTTGAATCCAGAAGTTTGAGGTTGCTGTGAGCTAGGCTAAGGCCATGGCATTCTAGCCCAGGTGACAGAGTGAGATTCTATCTTAAAAAAAAAAAAATGTATGTACCAGATAACCTCCTCGCACTTTTTTAATTAGACAATAGCCTTCCTACTGAATCAAATGTTAAGTGCTGCTCCCCTTCCTGGGTTCTTCCTGCCATCCCACTGCCTTCACCCTAATTTCCCTAGTTTGTGTTCATTTTGATTCTGTATCTTTTGTTGCCCATCCTTGTAGCCACGCTAATTTCTCTAAGATACATAGCATATCTTCCATGTTAAAAATCTCTCCTGATCCTGCATCCTTCTCACTCCCTCAAAGCTACACAGTCACTGCGTCTTCGTCTACCTTCTGTTCACTTTCCAGCTTCTGTGGTTGGGCTTCTACTTCCACCGTTCCCCTGAAACTGTTATCATCGAGACCAGCCTGATCATTGTTGACCTAATGCCTAAATCCAGGGCTTTTTCAATCCTTATATTACCTAATTTTTCTGCATAATTTGACAATACTGGCCATTTCCTTTAAGTATCTTTCTCCCCTTTGGCTTATGGCACGCACTCTCCATCTACCTCTTTGGCCATTCCTTCAGAGCTTTTAGATATGTCCTGCTTGCTTCTTGAATGTTGTTATTCTCTAGGACTTATCTTTAACCTTCTTTTCTTCTTATTCTACCTGCTTTTTCTGTGATTTCCACTTTTTTTTTTACAGTTGCCTTTTATTTTTAATACCTATTATGCCATGAATTCATAGGGAAAATGTTCTAGCAGCTCAGGAAAGCACCTTTCATTGAATGTGACAAAGCTTGCTATGCCTATTATGCCATGAATTAATGAGGAATAGGTTCCAGCACCTTATGCTCCTGTTCCATTGGTTCACTTGGTTTGCCTGTATGCTATGCTGCACTCATATTATGCCATGAATTCATGGGGAATAGGTTCCAGCACCTTATATTACTGTTTCATTGGTTCTCTTGTGTGCATTGCTGTATACCTGTTATGCCATGAATTCATGGGGAGTAAGTTCCAGCACCTTATGTTCCTATTCCATTGGTTCTCTTGGTTTTCCTGTGTGCTATGCTGTATACCTTTTATGCTATGAACTCGTTGGGAATTGGTTCCAGGAGCTCAGGCTCCTTTCCATTGGTTCTCACAGAGTGTGCTTCTGAGTGGAGCAGGGTGGTGCTTCAGTTGAACTAAGGTACCTTTCTCTTTGGCTTCCTTCTTTTTTTTTTTTTTGAGACAGAGCCTCAAGCTGTCACCCTGGATAGGTGCTGTGGCATCACAGCTCACAGCAACCTCCAATTCCTGGGCTCAAGCAAGTCTCTTGCCTCTGCCTCCCAAGTAGCTGGGACTACAGGCGCCCACCACAACGCCCGGCCATTTTTTGGTTGCAGCCATCATTGTTGTTTGGCCGGCCCGGGCTGGATTCGAACCCGCCAGCTCAGGTGTACGTGGCTGGCGCCTTAGCCCGTTGAGCCACAGGCGCCGAGCCTTGGCTTCCTTCTTTTTCTGATCATTTTCCTTCATGCATTTTAGGAAGCTACCTGGGCTCTTAGAGTGCTTAATATACTCAATATGAAATTAATCCTTTTGGCAAGAATCTTGCCCTTAACTTGTTTGTTTATAACCATAGCAACAGCATGCTGGTAACATTGTAGACTCTTCCAGTTTTGCCAGGATAACATTTGTGGCATGCCTTTTTGAAAAGTACTCATTCCCTTGATGTCTACAGTATCACCTTTCTTATAGAGTCACATATATGTGGCCAAAGGAACAACTCCATGTTTTCTAAAAGGCCTAGAGAATGTGTATCAGTGCTTCACCTCTTTCCCTTTGTGTGTATTACTGGAAGATGACATGTGTAGCCAAAAGGTTTTTTGGTTTTTTGAGATAGAATGTTACTGTGTCACCTGGCTTGAGTACAGTGGCATCATCATAACTCACAGCAACCTCCAAACTCTTAGGCTCAAGTGATCCTCTTGCCTCAGCTCCCAAGTAGTTGGGACTACAGGCGTGCACCACCATGCCCAGCTAATTTTTTCTATTTTTAGCAGGGTCTCACTCTTCCTTAGGCTGGTCTCAAATTCCTGAGCTCAAGCAATCCACCCACGTCAGTCTCCCGGAGTGCTAGGATTATAGGCGTAAGCCACTGTGCTTGGCCACTTACTACTTTTATGTGCATAACTCAAACAAGTTTTGGTTTTAGCTTATACCACTTTGCTGAGCTGCAGGTTCCTGCCAGGTATTTCTATCTGTGTGATCCAGAGGTACCTGAATGTCAAATGCAATCATCCTCTCCATACCTGTTTCTCTTCTAATTTTCCTAAGCACAGCCTAAGCCAGGAACATAGAAGCCATCCTAAACTATTCTCCATCTTTGTCCCCAGTCTGCCTATACCGGATCAGATACCAAATGCTATCATTTCTGTCTGCCCCGTGTTCATCCATGCTGCCCTAGAGTTTAGGCTTTGGGCCTCTTTCACTAAGAGTATTGTTTAGAATCCCTTTCTCCAGTATTGCCCACTCTAACTTGTCTTCTGAAAGGTTACCTGATAGATCTTTCTAAACGGCAGGTCTGATCCCATTCCTTTGATTAAAATCTTTTTGACAGTTCATTCCTCATGTTTCTCAAACTGGGGTCCAGCTACCTGGTAGGTTGGTAGGGTTAGTGTGCAGGGCATGCTGGAAGTCAGAAGATAAAATTATCATGAATATTCATTTTACTTGTAGGTAGGTAAAAAATGCAAATTTAGCATACATGTATTATTAAAAGAAAGTCGACTTCAGAGATTTTTGACTAGTCTGAATGACTTCAGACTAAGCCTCTAGATTCCTTGGGGATGTTTATGTACTTTTGTGGGGGGCATTACATTTACTTTATTGGAGAGGTTTACAGCTCAAATTTTCTGGAAAAGCAAATAATATTCTATGTGATCTAGCCCCCTGCTAGAATATAACTAATCTATTATATATTGTCTTGCCGCCCACTCAATTCCCCAGCCATACAAATTGTTCACAGTTTCCTGAACGTAGCAGGCTGTTTCAAACCTCTATTCCTGTAGTCCCACTGTTTCTTCTGGATGGAACACTTTGCCTTATCATTCTGATGAATACCCAATCATTTTTCAAAATTCAACTCACAAATCAACCTTATGTGAAGCTTTCCAACAACCCAGTCTGTCCACAAATCAATGCCATTCCTGCCAGGTAAGATCAGTTGCCTCCTCTTTTATGCATCACATTTGTACCTTGTGCAAACTTACCATAGTTCCTGCTGTACTTTGTTTTGCAATTTCAAACATCCTGTACTTCCACCTGAGAACTGTGTGATCAAGATAATGTGTGGGTCTGGCATACTACAGCTTCTATAAATGGTAGTGTTACTATTATCATTACTATCATGACATTTTTTACTTTGGAGAGGTGGTATAAAATAACATTTTAGTTAAATGAGCAGACTGTTACAGTAGTTAATTAAAAAAAAAAGAAAAAGAAAGAAAATGTAGGGAGTACTGCCAGCCTGCTTGGGTTCAAGTCCTGATTATGCCGCTTACTAGCTGTGTGGGGTCTTGGGCAAGTTAATTCACATCTCTGTGCCTTCATTTCCTGGACACAACAATATTGACTGTTTCATAGGTTGCCATGAGGTATAAATGGGCTAATACATATTTAGTGCTTAGAATAGTACTTAGCAATGGTGGAAGGGTAGCATGTCTCTCAAGAATTGTTACCTGAATAAACAATCGACCAATCCCTCTAAAACAGTGGTTCTCAACCTGTGGGTCGCAACTCCTTTTTAATAATGAAAATACATTGCGGCATTAGGAAGGCTGTAATCCACTGCTCTAAAAGGTCATCATTTTTGCCCCCTTCTGCAGCTCTCCTGTGCTTATGTCTCAGGAACTCAGCCTTGGGAGAGATATTTTGTGTACATTTCATCCCCCGCAGTATTCCTTTCCAAGTAGTGCAGGGTAGGCACTGGAACATTTTTACATTGGATTGCCTGGCATGATAAGTCAATTTTGAATCTAGTTTTGTGATTCTTATTTCTCCCACTTAGTTGTTGCCTCTATTCTCTCATTATGCCCCAGTTTGGTCTTAAATGGTATTGTCTTGACTTGAGACCAAATGACAAGCTCCCTCGTCGGAAATGTTCTTTTTTATCCCTTCTGAACTGTATCTTTTCCCTGTCTAGCTAAAGACTTAGTTCCACTGTCTTCCTACATTCTGCTCCTAAGAGAGGCCCCTCATCATTCATAGCTTTATCTGTGTGCAGCTGTAGTGAGTTCTTGCCATGTTTTTCTGTGTTTGCTGGGTCTGGGCTCAGGTCTTCATGGGTGGCTGTGTATAATTCATTGGGTATCAAAACCAGATAGGTCTCATGTTAGGCCCCATGCTTGCCTCTCTTTTGTTCATATTCACCACCAGTCTTTCAGACTTTGTTTTGTAATAGCTTACTTCACTATTCTTGCCACTCTGCTGTAAGTATTGTCAGATGTAGCCATCAGGAAGTACTTGGGGGTCAGGTGCTGCCTCATACCTCCATGGCTTACAAATGCTCTGCTCTTTTCAGAATGTCTGTCCTCTTCTCTTCCTGTCCCATACCCTTTTTCATCTGGTGAATAAGTCATGCTTCCAGTTCAAATGTCACCCACTCCTATAAAGTCTGCATCACTTCTTCCCTGTACACTTAACCATTCTTAAACTGTACCTCTCTTATACCGTCTATACACCTCCATTATTGCAGTTCATTTATTTACTAGTTCAAATCCTGACCTGGACACTTATCCATGTGTAGTCTTAGACAAATCACTTTTAAGAACCTCAGTTTTGTCCCAGTCAGTACCTTTAGCTCAGTGGCTAGGGAGCCAGCCACATATACCGGAACTAGTGGATTCGAACCCAGCCCAGGCCTGCCAAATAACAATGACAACTGCAACAAAAAATAGCCAGGTATTGTGGCAGGCACCTGTAGTCCCAGCTACTTTAGAGGCTGAGGCAAGAGAATCACTTAAGCCCAAGAGTTAGAGGTTGCTGTGAGCTGTGACGCCATGGCACTCTCCCGAGGGCAACATAGTGAGACTGTCTCAAAAAAAGAAAAAAATTTTCAGGTCCCAGACTTGGGAGGCTGAGGCAGAAATGTCACTTGAGGCCAGGAGTTTGAGTCCAACCTGGGCAATATAGCAAGACCTCATCTCTTAAAAAAAAAAAAAAGAAAAGAAAAAAAGAAAGAAAGAAAAGAAAAGGGAAAAGGAAAGAAAAATCTTAGCCAAGTGTGATGTGACTTAGTCCTAGCTACTTGGTAGGTTGAAGCAGGAGGATCCCTTGAACCCAGGAGTTCAAGGGTGTAGTGAGTTATGATTATGCCATTCTATTCCAGCCTGGGTGACAGAGTGAAATTTTGGCCCTCTCTCCCCACAAAGCAAACAAAAATCTTCAGAGATTTTCCATACAAACCAAATTCATTTTTTAATACCAAGAAACTTCTTGATTAGTAGTTCCAAACTACTTTTCAACTTTTTATCCTATGATGGCTTTTCATTCACCATATCTTTTTTTTTTTTTTTTGAGACCAAGCCTCAAGCTGTCACCCTGGGTAGAGTGCTGTGGCATCACAGCTCACAGCAACCTCCAATTCCTGGGCTCAAGCAAGTCTCTTGCCTCCACCTCCCAAGTAGCTGGGACTGCAGGCGCCTGCCATAATGCCCGGCCATTTTTTGGTTGCAGCCATCATTGTTGTTTGGCGGGTCCGGGCTGGATTCGAACCCGCCAGCTCAGGTGTACGTGGCTGGTGCCTTAGCCCGCTGAGCCACAGGCGCCAAACCATTCCCCATATCGTTTAGGTAAATTGAATCCCTTGCAATTCCCAATACCTGTCTTATGCTTTCCTGTGCTCATTTGTCCACATGTTTTCCTAAGCCTGACACACCTATAGTGCTTCTACCTTAATGGGCATGTGACCTTGAGCAAACCCTTAAACCTCTGAATCTATATTTTTAATCAATTAAAAGGTGATACTAGTACTTATCTTTTTTTTTTTTTGAGACAGAGCCTCAAGCTGTCACCCTGGGTAGAGTGCTGTGGCATCACAGCTCACAGCAACCTCCAATTCCTGGGCTCAAGCGAGTCTCTTGCCTCCGCCTCCC
>CAUYRH010016598.1:0-22600 GCA_963574655.1 Perodicticus potto | reverse complement strand
TGTTCGAATCCAGCCCGGACCCGCCAAACAACGAGGGCTGCAGCCAAAAAATGGCCAGGCGTTGTGGCGGGCGCCTGTAGTCAGTCCCAGCTACTTGGGAGGCGGAGGCAAGAGACTCGCTTAAGCCCAGGAATTGGAGGTTGCTGTGAGCTGTAATGCCACAGCACTCTATCCAGGGTGACAGCTTGAGGCTCTGTCTCAGAAAAAAGAGTGAAGAGACCTAATAGTCCCATTCATGATAGCTTAGAGCCAAAGTGTTTAGGAGAGACAAGTCTTAGTTGCATGGGTACTCCCAGCATGGAAAAATGGGAATAGTGTGCATTGTTGCCATCTATCTCCAAAACCATACCATGAAGCTCAAGCTCCCAGAAGACCATCTGCTGTTACTCCCTAGGTGATGGACGCTACTCCCTCTTGGGCCAGCCATTACAATACAATCTGTCCATCTGCCCTCCCTTGCTCCACAGCCAGTCGACTTACACAGTGCACCAGGTAAGAGTATCCCCATCAGTCTTAGGGCCATCAGATCCCCATTCTCACCTGGGCCCCTGACGCTGAGTGGCTTGTATCAACTAGCTGGATGCACAAGGGAGATGATGCAGCATGAACAAAGCAGGAGGAGCCTTGCCCTGCATCTGTTCTCGTTCCTCCCACCTGACCCCAGTGCCAAAAGGGAGGAGCTCTTGGTTTCTCATCCTCACAGCCTGGTGGGATGATATCCTCGGAGTTGGGTGTTCCTCCTCAATTTCTCAGGCAGCCACTGGAATGCAAGGCAGTCAGTGTTGTTCACTCTGGGTGAGAGTTCTGTCTTTCAAATGTTGAAGGGACAGAGTGGACTGAAGCATGGAAACCGGGGCAAGAGACAAGCACTCAAATCTGCCTCCACTGACCTGGGGACAGCAGATGTTGGTGAGTAAAAGGATGCTGAATCCCCAAGGGGGGGGTTCCCCCCCTCCAGCCCTTCATTTCCACCCTAGGATGAATGGAAAAAGCCAGCTTAGGGTGGGGAGTGTGGGACCCTCTGTGCCCAAAAGTAAACAGAAACTGGAAAAGGGAAGTATCTCAGTTCTTCTTACCAAGCCATCCCAGGTCCTGAGGAGGATCATGGTACAAATTGGGAATAGTACAATGATGGGAGTTGCCAAGCCTCTTATTAATAGTCTGTGAGCAGTCCTGACCCTAATCTAGGATAACAACCTTTGGTAGTTCTAGACCAAATTTAGGAAAAGATTGGTAGAGAATATGAGAAAGTGGCTCGGCGCCTGTGGCTCAACGGGCTAAGGCGCCAGCCACGTACACCTGAGCTGGCGGGTTTGAATCCAGCCCGGACCCGCCAAACAAAAATGACGGCTGCAACCAAATGGCCAGGCATTGTGGCGGTTGCCTGTAGTCCCAGCTACTTGGGAGGCAGAGGCAGGAGACTCGCTTGAGCCCAGGAATTGGAGGTTGCTGTGAGCTGTGATGCCGTGGCACTCTATCCAGGGTGACAGCTTGAGGCTCTGTCTCAAAAAAAAAAAAAAAAAGAGAATATGAGAAAGTAAGTCTCTTCCTGCAGGCTCTCTGTACTGGGCACACAAAATCTCTCAGGACATCCCCTGCTCAGAACAGTGTGCTAAACAAGGGAAGGAAGGGAAATGACTTCCTGAGATAAGAACGAAGAATCTATTTGGGCCATCCTGTGAGTGGGAAGGAACTATGCAACATATATGAAATTGATCCATTTACTTTGCTAAAGAAAATTAGCAAAAGCCACATTTCCTTCATAGCAATGGCCTTGCAAGAGAATGGAGGCATAGGCCCCCTGATTATAACCATGAGATTCTGATTCCCAGTCCCTTCTTGCCTGCATCTCTGGGCTAAAAGAAGAGAAAGGTTCTTTTTTTTTTCTCTTGGTTGCCTTGATCCGAGTCTGCATAGTGGGAAGTTGGGTTAATTTGGGGAGAGGAAGAAAGATCTAAGTGGGAAAGGCCAGACTTTTGAGGACATTCTATGCAGACTTAGTCAGTGGATACTTCTAACCCAGAGCACTGTTTGGTTTTTCCTCCCCTACTCCTTTCACAACCATGTCCTCTTTCCTTCCCTTCCAGTCCTGGGGCGGGTGCTGGAGGTGACAGATCTCCCTGAGGGCATCACCCGTACTGAGGCGGACAAACTCTTCACTCAGCTTGCCATGTCTGGCGCCAAGATCCAGTGGCTCAAGGATGCTCAGGGGCTGCCTGGTGGAGGTGGGGGGGACAACAGTGGGACTGCCGAGAACGGCCGCCACTCAGACCTCGCTGCCTTGTACACCATCGTGGCTGTGTTCCCCAGCCCTCTGGCTGCCCAAAATGCCTCTCTTCGTCTCAACAACTCTGTGAGTCGCTTCAAACTTCGAATGGCCAAAAAGAACTATGACCTGAGGATCCTGGAGCGAGCCAGCTCCCAATAAATGGAGGAGGGGAAGGGACCGGCACAGTAGGGGTGGAGGGGGTTGAGGGATCCTGGCAGACCATTGACAGAGGCAGGAAGTAAGGAGAGTGACACCCAACTGGAGCCTAAGCATTAGGGATGGAAACAGATGAAGATGGAAATACGCAACACTGGCACTGGACTCCTTGCTCCCCACGGGTCCCCTCGTTTTCCCTGATTGTGCCCCTTCTGCTTCCCTCTTCTTCCCGTCCTCTTCTATAATTTTTTATCTCTTCTCCCATCATAAAATTAATTTCTTTCCTATTTTTTTGCCAGGATGAATTGGGATGGTCCTACATTTCCCTATTCTCCTATTTCCTTAACATCCCAAGTTTCCTTCCCTTTTTGGTCTTTATGAATATATTTATATGGACAGAATTAAGAAAAAATTGATTTCCCCATTCTCGTTTCCCCTATGTTGTCTTCCCAAACCCCACAGAGTTAAAAATTGGGACTCCCCACCCCCAGAACACTTGTATATTGTTTGTCTGAGATTTGTGCCGCAGTAACAGACACAGTATTTAATTGCACATAAAGATGTTTGCTGGGTATATTCACTGTAAATTTTATTTAATCTGGTTTTTTGTTTGTTTGGAGGGGTAACTGGGGGGGAGGCTTGTTTTGTTTTTAAATATAAAAAAAAAATCAGTCTCTGGACATCAGTCACTGTTTCTCTATTGCTGCCCTAATGTGCATGGGGATTTGGAGGCCCTGGGTAGGTTTATCCCCACAGCCGGCGGAAGGTTTGTTGTGTGTTGAGATGGCTTTCCCTAGCATATGCATGTTACTCTTCACACTGTTCCCTCTATCCCATCTTCCTCCCTACCTGTGATTCTGACAGATGACTGAGTCTCTAAGGGTACCTTGGTTTGGGCTCTCCAGCTCCATCACTATGGTTCATTGAGCACATCACTACTCTGAACCTCTGTGGCTATAAAATAAGAGACATGAACTAACTAGGTGACCTCTGAGGTTCCTTCCAGCCTGTTCATTTCTATGATACTCATTTGGGCCCTTGTGGATGAGCTGGGGAGGGAGGGATGAATGAAGTCCAAAACTGGATTGAGATGCTGGCCTTCTACCTATCCATCTAATCTGAAAATCCCTCAGGGATGGGGGACTTTGGCCTTTCTTTAATCCTAAAGTCAGATGATTGGGTTCTACCTGGCAGGAACAAAAGTGGATGTTTCCTACCTTAAAAACTACATCAATTGATCTTGTATTGACAAGATGCTATATTACTCAGGCATGCTCAGCAGTCCCTGTCCTGTGCAGCTGAAGAAAGGTGAAAAGCAGAAGTCACCCTGCTTCAAGATGGAGCTTTTCCTATATCTAGGGCTTCTCAAGGCTAGCCCTGTTTTCTGAAGCCTGTCAGAATAGAGCCATTAAAGAGCCTATAGATAAAGAACCATCCAAAAACCCCTTTTCAAGGTCACCCCTTCAAGAGAGGAAAAAAGAGCAGTGGATGGGAATGACAAAGCACGTTGTCTTGGCAATCTCTTAGGTCTGGGTAGCTGTGTCTCTAAACCATACTCCTACAGGAACTTGTCTGACCCAACCTCCAAAGTAGTCCTTCATTTCTTACAGATAACAAGGGATAAAGCAGCACTACATCATCACCCTAAATTACTCTCTGAGATGCAAGTATCTTTTTTTCAGCCATGTCACAGCCCAAAGAGTAGGAGAAGGCTGCATCCCTTTGAGATAAGAATGCCCTCTCTCTCTCTCTGACACATCAGTTCATATACTGGGGCATTAGACGTGGGAGATGGAATCAGGGAATCAAAAGGGTTGAAGTGTGAGGCTTGGCCTTCCTACATCTAAGAGTTTGTAGTTCTCATAGGGTAAGGGACATTATACATATGATAAAAATTCCCTGTGTGGCAGCTAAATCTTTCTGTCATTAGACTACCACTCCTCAGAGCCCCTCAGAGGGAAGGCCCACTCTGTCTCTTTTTAGTAGCCCTGGCAATTCCCTTCACCCTAAGGACAGGATTTTAGAGGAATAGGGAGAAGATGTCCATGGGGGCTGTTGTAGGGAACAAAGCAGTGCTATAGAATCTTCACTCCCTTATAGGATAACAAGGTACCTCTCCAACTACCTATGAACAAGAAAGCGATCTAGTGTGGCTAATAGGTGAGCTCTGGGAGTTAATCTTTCCTCTCCAGCTCCCAGCCCTTTCTTAGCCTAAAAGTTTAAGGCTAGATAGATTGGGCTCCGTGGCTCACTCTTGTAATCCTAGTACTCCAGGAGGCCAAGATGGGAGGATCCCTTGAGCTCAGGAGTTCAAGACTGGACTGAGCAAGAGCAAGACTATCTCTACTGCCAGTGTCTGTGGTGGGCACCTATAGTCCCTGCTACTTGGGAACTGAGGCAAGAGGATCTCTTGAACCCTGGAGTTTGAGGTTACTGTGAGCTAGGCTGACACCATGTCACTCCAGTCTAGGAAACACAGTGGGACTCTATCTTCCCACATAGAAAAAAATTTGAGGCTCGGCAACTGGGGCTCAGTGGGCTAAGGCGCCAGTCATGTACACCTGAACTGGCAGGTTTGAATCCAGCCTGGGCCCGCCAAACAACAATGACGGCTGCAACCAAAAAATGGCTGGGTGTTGTGGTGGGCGCCTGGAGTCCCAGCTACTTGGGAGGCAGAGGCAGGAGACTCGCTTGAGCCCAGGAATCTGAGGTTGCTGTGAGCTGTGATGCCACGGCACTCTACCCAGGGTGACAGCTTGAGGCTCTGTCTCAAAAAAAAAAAAAAAAAATTTGAGGGGGCCCGGCACGGTGGCTCACACCAGTAATCCCAGCACTCTGGGAGGCCAAGGAGTTTGAACTCACCTGAGCTCAGGAGTTCGAGACCAGCCCAAGCTAGAGTGAAACCTCATCTCTAAAAATAGCCAGGTGTTGTGCTGGGTGCCTGTAATCCCAGCTACCTGGGAGGCTGAGGCAAGAGAATTGCTTGAGCCCATCAGTCTGAGGTTGCTGTGAGATGCAATGCCATGGCACTCTATTGGGGGGGAGGGGGAGCGGGGGGGCGACAAAGTGAGACTGTCTCAAAAAAAAATTTTGAGGCTAGATCAGTCTTTGTGGATATATGAACACATGGTAACAAGAAGACAGTGGCTAAAAAATCTAGTTCCTGCACTAGGCCCAGGGAAGGTAGATTTGGGCATGTGTTTGCACCTTCAGAAAAAGCATGAGGAAATAAGTTTATAATGCATCTTTACTTTCAGTCAGCCTCTCAAATGAGTGTGCAGTATGAACAGAAACTGTCCCTTCCTGAATTTAACCAGTCCCGACTTGTTCACCAAAGGTGAAGAATCAGGGAATAGCAGCTCTGGGGGATGGGAGGAGTTAGGGTCCAGCCCTGCCTCAGACCTCCCCGTGTCCAATTTCTCTGTGTCAGCTGTGTGGCTCAGCTGTCCACTTTCCTCCAGCCCTGTCATTTCAGCTCTAACACCAAGGCAAGAGGCTAGGAGGTCTACAAATATCATCTGGGTAGCTGGTGTGAGTACGGAGGGTACTGGGGGGGCTGAGCCCCCAAGGAAGAGGACCAATCCTTACCCAGCACCACCATCAAGGTCCCAGGGCCTCCCACTTCCTTCCACAGACTGTGGACTGACTTAGGGAATCCCAAATGTAAGTTGCCTCTTGATCCTCTTTCCATTTCCTGCTCATCCCAGCTGCCCCAATTGTGTAATCTATTCAGCTTCTCCATTTCTTTCATTGTGAGTAGATTGGGTTTTAAGAGTGAAATTATTCTACTCCAGGATGAACTAGAATTGGAGCATGGGGTGGGGGTGAGATCAAGAGAATGGAATAGTAAGGGAAGGAAGGGCTCATATTACTCTGAAAACTTAAAATAGCTGAGGCCTGAGGCAGGCTGGGACAGAACTAGGCATGGGGCCCCCTGGGCTCAAGAAAGAAGTAGGGGAGAACAAATGTGTTCAAGCCATCCTTCCATACATATACCCAGGGATACACATTAAACTTCTTAAAAAGAGGGGATACGGAAGATGCATGTTACATGTCTATTGCCCATAAGTCCCCAGGAGAAAGTACCTCTAGGAAAAGACCTACACCATGCACCCTTGGGCATTGTGTTGGGATGGTAAATCTGGGATTGTCTGAAGAGTGGAAATCTGGGTATCAGTTTGAGGAATTGACTGGGAAGTTCTTTAGTCTGTTGGGCTTTTTTTCTGGACCTTCATCTAATCTTTTCTATTCATAACCCCTGCCAAAGGATCTCTGTTTAGCCATATTTCTCCCAACTGTGAGGGACAGAAATAAGGGAGGGAAGAGTGGCAGTCAGGGATTAGATTTCATAGTGGGGTCCAACCTCTTGCAGGATGACAGAAAAGGAGGTGCTGGAGTCCCCTAAGCCCTCCTTCCCAGCAGAGACTCGGCAAAGTGGGGTGAGTCTGGGCCTCTGATCACCAGGTATGGGGAGCTGGGAAGTCATTACAGCCCCTGAAGAAAGTTGATCTCACTTGTGTGTGACTCTTTTATTGTTAGGAAGCTAGCCAGAACCTGCAGCCCTCAATACCCCCTTATCCTGGAGCCCATTCCTTGCTCCAAGTTCAAAAAATGTCTGGTTAGCTTTAGCCCAGCCAACTCTAGAAAGGGCGACAGTCCTTTTAACGTGGGGTTTCCTTCATTCCCTCCCTCAGCTGCAGCGACTGAAGCAGTTATTCAGGAAGGGGTCTACGGGGACAAAGGAGATGGAGATTCCCTCAGAACCCCAGGCCAATGGGGAGGCAGTGGGAGCTGGGGGTGGGCCCATCTATTACATCTATGAGGAAGAGGAGGAGGAAGAAGAGGAAGAGGAACCACCCTCAGAACCTCCTAAGCTTGTCAACGATAAGCCTCACAAATTCAAAGATCACTTCTTCAAAAAACCTAAGTTCTGTGATGTCTGTGCCCGGATGATTGTTCGTGAGTCATGAAGGGAAGCAGAGAGAGTATGATGTTGAAGGCAGTGGGTGGGGGAGAGACTTTAGGAGAGTATTTGGGCTGTGGCTGGATTTGGCTTAAAATAACTACTATTAGAGATTGGGAGAGTAGGGTCCCAGACAGAAAAGGGAACCACCTAAGAGCTAGAGTGGCAGCACTGGTGCAAAGGGAAAGAGCAATCCAGAACCTTACCTGAATGTTCTCTCCCAAGTCAACAACAAATTTGGGCTTCGCTGTAAGAACTGCAAAACCAACATCCACGAACATTGTCAGTCCTATGTGGAGATGCAGAGATGTTTCGGCAAGATTGTGAGTAGGCTCTGGGGAGCAAGAAAGAAGGGGGGGATGTGTTGCCAGCTACCCTCCTGCTGGTCCGTCCTCCGGACATCACATTCGTTTCCCTGTTGTTTCTTTCTCAGCCCATCTCTTACTTTGAAAAGGGATGAGCACTCATGGGAGAGATGGGGTGTAGACCTTACCTTGCCACCTCTAATGCTTCCTCCCATCCCATCCTGCAGCCCCCTGGTTTCCGCCGGGCCTATAGCTCCCCACTCTACAGCAACCAGCAGTACGCTTGTGTCAAAGATATCTGTAAGTGCCCCTATGGGACCTGAGGGAACGGGCAGCTTGGAGACAGGTTTCATGCCACCTCTACCTTCAGAAGCAGAAACATTCTATTTCTCATGATTCTCCCTTGATCTAATATTTTTATAGCCATTTGGATACCCAGTCAATATTCCTGTTTTATTGTGGGATGGTGGTGGTGGTTAGATTTAGCTATAGCTACATAAAGTTAGCAAGAGTAGAGCCAAAACTGAGACCTTCACATATAAGCTCTTCATGTGAAAAACCCTTTCTAAGCAAAGACGAGGATTCTCTCGTGCCTTCATCCTTGTTACAGAGTCACACCAGACTCGGCCAGACCAAGAGCTGTGGGCATCCCGGCACGTTCGTAATTTGGCAGCCCTTAAAAACATATTCGTTAAAAAAAAAAAAAAAAAAAAACATATTCGTTGACAGTTCATTCAACAGTTATTTGGCAACAGCACCCTAGCTAGCACATGCCATTCAGCAGAACAAAAACTAACAGTTACAGGACCACACTGCTTAGAGAAAGTGATTCTGCACATGTCCCAACTACCAAGCAGCTTACCCAAGTTCTTTCCAACATATAAAATTGTATGGAGGGAGTTCTAGTAAATACTTTTCTCCATCATGTTATATCACCAATGGTGTTTTTAGAGACCTTTATTGGTGACCTAGTATTGATCAGCTGACACTTTCCTAATCCTTCCCCCATCCCACCCCCTCTCTCACACACACATACACATCCTCATGGATACCCATCTACTCAATCTCATCTCTCCCTTCCTTAGCAGGTATCTCTCTCTGCTCCAAGGCTTTCTTTCTCTCCCCAGTAATGTCTTCTTTCTCCTCCCATTCCACTAGCTACTGCCAACCGCAATGACCCTGTGTTTGAAACTCTGCGTACTGGGGTAGTCATGGCAAACAAGGAACGGAAGAAGGGGCAGGCAGATAAAAAAAATGTGAGCACCACACCTCCCACTGAGTTTCCTCCCAGAGACCCCATGGGGCAGGTCATTCCCCCCTTTGGAATGACAGAAGCTATGGATTCTCTTCCCTTAAAATCACACTTAACCCAACAGGCAAAAAAAAATTTTTTTTGAGACAGAGTTTCATTATGTTGCCCTCGGTAGAGTGCCAGGGAGTCACAGCTTACAGCTACCTTAAACTCTTGGGCTCAAGCGATTCTCTTGCCTCAACCTCCCAAGTAGCTGGGACTACAGGTGCCCGCCACAAGCCCCGGCTATTTTTTGTTTGTAGTTGTCACTGCTGTTTGACAGGCCTGGGCTGGATTTGAACCTGCCAGCTCCGGTGTATGCAGCTGGCACCCAGTTGCTGAGCTACAAGTGCCAAGCCCCAATAGATAAATTTTTGCATGCAATTTTAGAGGATGTTTTGGACCTGCTGCTGCTTACCATGGGCCTCAGTTTCAGAACTCCTGTCATAGAATGTGTTTCTTCAACTCCTTTCTGGGATTGTCAGATTAAGCAACACAACCACCTGCAGGCTAGTCCCCAGGCCCTTGGCAGTGCTGAGTGACAGAGGCAAGAGCTGCACTTTTGGATTTGGGGAAAAGAGCCTGCCAAGTAATCATCGAATTCTAGAGCTGTGCAAGGGTCCGTGAAGATCACCTGGTCTGACCCATTCATGTAACAGATGATGAAACTGAGGCACAAAGCTTTTAGCCAAGAGCAGCTTCATTTCCTTTTGTAATAGGATTACTAGGTTGGTAAAGCCATAGACTTGCATTCAGAAACTTTTAGGGTACTGTTAGGGTCTCACTCTATTGCCCAGGCTGAAATGTAGTGGCGCAGTCATACCTCACTGTAACTTCTTAGGCCCAAGCAATCCGAAGTAGTTGGGACTATGGGCATGCATCACTGCTCCCAACTAATTTTTTCATTTTTTGTAGAGACAGGGTCTCACCATGTTGCCCAGGCTAATCTCAAACTCCTGGTCTCAAGCAGTCCTCCTGCCTCAGCCTCCCAAAGTGCTGGGATTATAGGCATGAGCCACTGGGCCTGTTAAGAGTATTCGTCTATGTTGGTGGTCAACCAAAATGGAATAGTATGAATGATGGTTATAGTTAGATGGATCCCTAAAATTGGTTGAATGGCAGTACCCAAGGAGTCCAGATACTTTAGGGGGTGTTCAGCTAGAGAAAGATTTCTGATGCCTTACTACATAATTTGGTCCATGATCTTTACCTATAGATATTCATCTCACTGGCGCAAAAGAAGATATAAGAATGGTATATTCATTGCATTCATGGGAGAGCTAGGAGGGAGAACTTATATACTGAATAATATATTTAAAACTCTTACAGACTAGAAGAAAGGACAAAATGAATAATTTGAAATTTCATAAGGGAAAGTGCACATATTTATTCTTGGATGAAAAATATAAGTTTTCACCCCTCAGTGAGTAGGGCGCCAGCCATATACACCAAAGCTGGCAGGTTTGAGCCCAGCCTGGGCCTGCTAAACATCAATGACAACTGCAACCAAAAAATAGCCAGGCATTGTGGTGGGCACCTATAGTTCCAGCTATTTGGGAGGCTGAGGCAAGAGAATTGCTTAAGCCCTAGAGTTTGAGGTTGCTGTGAGCTGTGATACCACAGCACTGTACTGAGGGCGACATAGTGAGATTCTGTCTCAAAAAAAGAAAAGAAAAGAAAAAAATGTCAACTGCATAAAAACAGAACTAGAGATCTGGCCTCAAAGTAGTTGATATGGAGGTTTGCCACAGATTAGGGGTTTTTGTGGCATGAACCATGACTGACAAAGGATTAGCAATGTGATTTGGTGACTTCCGGAAGGGCTAGCACACTCTTGGGTTCTCTTCTCTTAAAGGAATTATAAAAACTATCCAGGGTGGCGCCTGTGGCTCAAAGGAGTAGGGCACCAGCCCCATATACCAGAGGTCGCAGGTTCAAACCCAGCCCCAGCCAAAAAGCTGCAAAAAAAAGAAAAAAGAGGAAAAACAGTACAGTATTTAAGAGAAAAATGGATAGTATTTTTAATAATTCTTTTTTTTTTTTTTTTTTTTTTTTTTTTTTGAAGTTTTTGGCTAAGGCTGGGTTTAAAACAGCAAACTATTGCAAATGGGGCTTGTGCCCAACAACTTTTGCCCAAGGTGCCACCCTATTTTTCCTTTTTTTTTTTTTTGTAGAGACAGAGTCTCACTCTATCGCCCTCAGTAGAGTGCCGTGGCATCACACAGCTCACAGCAACCTCCAACTCCTGGGCTTAGGCGATTCTTTTGCCTCAGCCTCCCGAGTAGCTGGGACTACAGGTGCCCGCCACAACGCCCGGCTGTTTCTCTATTTTTGCAGTTTGGCCGAGGCTGGGTTTGAACCCTCCATCTTCGGTATATGGGGCCAGCGCCCTACTCGATGAACCACAGGTGCCGCCCCTATTTTTCCTTTTTTGAGACAGAGTCTCAAGCTATAACCCTGGGTAGAGTGCCGTGGTGTCATAGCTCACAGCAGCCTCCCAACTCTTGGGCTCAAGCGATCCTTTTGCCTCAGTTTTTCTATTTTTAGTAGAGATGGGATCTTGCTTTTGCTTTGGGTGGTCTCGAACTCATGAGGTCAAGCAATCCACCTGCCTTGGCTTCCCAGAGTGCTAGGATTACAGGTGTTAGCCACCTCACCTGGCCTGGACTATTTTTAAAGGCAGATAGTATAGTGAAGGATCATAGGGGTCATTTGAAGGGACTGAGAATGAGTGAAGAAGAATGATTGGAAAAGAAATAGAGACAAAGCAGCTGGCCTCAGATACTTATAAAGACTATATTTGTTTTACACTTATTGCTCCAGAGGGCAAATCAAGACTAATAACTAAAAGTTACAGGGAAACTGGCATAGGCTTAATGTAGGGAATTGCTCCCAAATAGCATAGGGTTACTTTGTAAAGTAGTAAACTCATTGTCATTAGCTATATTCAAGCACCAGGGGGATACCCTACCTGCCAGGATGTTTTAGAGTAAGTCCCTGCATTAGGGAAGTGGTTATACTAGGTATTTCCTCCCAGGCTCTTCTAACCCTGAGTTCTCATCATTCTCTGACCTGGCTGTAGAGAGCCAGGGCAAGCATGGCATGGGTTCCCAAGACACAGTCTCCCTAACTTTGGTGCCCCCTCCAGCCTCTAGCAGCCATGATGGAGGAGGAGCCAGAATCAGCTAGACCAGAAGAAGGCAAACCCCAGAATGGTAAGTTGTCACTCAGTCACACAGATGGAGTAGGACCAGGGGCTCAGCTGTGGCACAAAGGGTGGAAAGACAGGCCAGGCCCTTTTACAGATAGGTTAAAAGAATGAGGACTACCATGTAGGATCTAGTTATTTTGTTGGTGTTTTCCATCCCAGGAAACCCTGAAGGAGATAAGAAGGCTGAGAAGAAGACACTTGATGACAAAGTGAGAATCCTTTCTCCCTACAAGGACCCCAGTTCCTCTCCCCAACCCAGGTCTGACACCACTCATAGCCTCAGCAGAAGCTGACACTTCCAGTATACACCCACAGCCAACAAGCTTCTCTCAGTTCAAGGCTGTGGAGGAGAGTTGGTTGTAGTGTGTCTGGAGAATGCCTCTGCCATGGACTCCTGTCCCTCAGCAGAGGGCAGAGGAGCCCTGAGACTAATCACCACCTTTCATCCGCAGCACAAGCAGCCTGGCTTCCAGCAGTCTCATTATTTTGTGGCTCTCTATCGCTTCAAAGCCCTGGAGAAGGACGATCTGGATTTTCCGTGAGAGGCCTAGGGATGGTGATGGGGTGGGAGTATTGTGAAGTAAGAAGGGTGAACCGGGCTCCCTATGGGAAAGGAAAAGGTGGAGACTCAGGATTTAGAGCCTATTGGGGTTAGGCCTGGGGTACAGCTAGGCCCTAATGAGTAAGATCCCTCCATTCCTCTCCCAGGCCTGGAGAGAAGATCACAGTCATTGATGACTCCAATGAGGAGTGGTGGCGGGTAAGACAAATGGCTGGGGCAAGGTGAGATATGAGTTGAGTCTGAAACCTGAGATTGAGAAATCGATTCTCCCTGTCTTCCCTAGGGGAAAATCGGGGAGAAGGTCGGATTCTTCCCTCCCAATTTTATCATTCGGGTCCGGGCTGGAGAACGTGTGCACCGCGTAACGAGATCCTTCGTGGGGAACCGCGAGATAGGGCAGATCACACTCAAGAAAGATCAGGTAGCTCTGGTGCCCCAGCCCAGGCTGGAGATCTTACCCCTTAATGAGGCGAAGATGAACCTCTCCAATCCCTGTCACTGCTCTTCTCTGCCTTTTCCCTTGATTCTTCACCTACCCAGTAATCCTTTAATCCTCAGATCGTGGTGCAGAAAGGAGACGAAGCCGGCGGCTACGTAAAGGTCTACACCGGCCGCAAGGTGGGGCTGTTCCCCGTGGACTTCCTGGAGGAGATTTAGGCGCGCGCCTGCTGGCGGGAGACACCCACGTCCCCATTCTGGGCGGGCCCAGTGGAGCTTGGGGAGGAAAGGGTAACAGCAACTGGACTGCAGGGTAAACAGGGGCGGGAAGGCGGGTCAGAGCCTGACCGGCTTCTGCGTAGGGGCTGGTTTCCCGCCCCTTTCCCTGACGCCCGGAGCAACCGCACCTGGCCCTCGGACCTAGCCTTCGAGAGCTAGAAAAACAAAATTATCTCACTGGGGGTGGAGGGATGGGGGTACTACCTGTCGAATGTTTCGAATTTACTAAAGTTTTGACAGAAGTTAGAAAAGTTATCCTTTCAGTTTTTGTTTTTCTGTTTTTTTGAGACACAGTCTCGCTGTCACCCAGGCTGGAGTGCAATGGTACGATCGTAATAGCTCGCTGTAACCGTGAACTCTTGGGCTCAGGGATCAGGCGACCCTCCCGTGTAGCTAGGACTATAGACAAAAGCCACCGCTCCCAGTTAATTTTTTTTTTTTTTATTTCAAATACATGTATTTTATTATTCTTCATTACATTATTTCCCCCCCCAACCCGTCCTTTTTTTTTTTTTTAATGTAGAGACAGGGCCTGGCTATGTTGCCCAGGCTGGTCTCCACCTCCTGGCCTCAAGTAATCCTCCCACCGCGACCTCCCAAAGTGCTGAGATTACAGGCCACAGTGTCCGGCCAGAAAAGTTATTCTTTAGGGGAAAGGCGAGGAGCGGAATATCCGCCCCCCACCCCCAGCTGTCCCACCTCTGTATTATAGGGTAACCTAAGACCCATCTGGGCTGAGGCTGGTGGGAGGTGGGGAGATAGGTGCGTCTGCCAGGCGAGGCCTCTGTTTTCAGTGTTGAAAAGGGAGATGGGCTACGGCGGCAGCCCCTGAGCCCCAGCGGCTGGGAGCAGGATCGCGAGGAGGGGTGGGTCCTCTCAGTTCCTGGCCAGGTAGCCGCCAGCAGCTCCCTGCGTTACCGAACCTGGCTCAGCGCCGAACGGGGCCGCCAGGGGGCGATGTGAGATCTCGGTTGAAGAGCTAGGGATTGGAGGGGAGAGGAGGGTGGGTAAGGGGAGAGAACCGGAGACACCAAGCCCGAGACCCTAGGCCTGGGAGGGGGTGGGGTGCGTGCCGTCTCCATGGCAACACTTCCTCAAGTCCTAGGGGAACGGAGCTAGCGAGGCCGGGGCGGGGGGGGCCTAACCCCTTCCGCGCTGCCCCTGGCCCAGCCCTTTCCGACAGGTACCGCGTGAGGACTCAGGGCAGACAGCTACCGGGCTATGGCGGAGACCCCCACTGCGGAGGGTTGTATGCAAATGTTATTATTTGCATATGCAAATATGCAAATATACCGGCCTGGTCAGAGCGGCAGGTGGTGAGGAGCGGGAAGGTGTGGGGAAGGGAGCAGAAGGAGACCAGGAGTTTGGGGACCTGAGAGCCGACCAGTGAGAGGCAGGCTGGGGTAGTCGCTGGAGTGGAGCAGGCAGAGGGGCTTGAGCTTGATGGTGGTTGGGGGAGGGTCGGCCTGGCTAGCCAGGAGCTCCTCTTCTTGTCTGCCCGTTGTCTGCCAGGACTGAGGTTGGCACCGCCTAGCAAGGTTGGCAGCGGGAGTCCAGGCACCATCTGCTGCTGGCGGGGGGAGGGCAGAGGCTCAGCTGGGCTGGAGAAGAGGAGGGCCCAGGACGGGCGCGCCTCCCCTTTCTTTCCAGAAGACTGAGGTGTGATGGGGGTGGGTAGGGAAGCTCAAACAAGAAGACTCCGCGGAACCGGGTTCGGTTTTCTGTTCTCGTTGCCCTTGACTGTCCCGGACCGCTCAGGAGCAGCAGTGAGGTCATAAAGGAAGACCACCTTTAATCGCAACGGGTCTGGAATAGGAGCAGATCAGAGGGGTCCTGGTGCGTTCACACACACACACCCAGCCAAACACATATCAAGCTTTTTGCCCCCATCCTTCCCTGGGATCTGCCTACCAAAAATATGTGAGAGGATGGACTGTGAGTCCTAGGGTAGCCTCTGTTCATCAAGGTTTGAGGGACTCAAAGCTGGAGTCCCCCCAGATCCTCGAGAGGGCCCCCCACAATGCTGAAGCAAAACCAATTTACTGGCTCATTGGGCAGCGATGTTGGTGTGTGGGGTGCCAGTGCCTAAAAACAGGGAGAGAGGCTGCTCTCCCCCTATACTCTGTGGGGGGGCACCCCCCTCCCTAGCCTCACCAAGTCGGCAGCTGTCCCTAATTAGAGTGGCGGTTTAATTGGATTTATCAGCAGTTAATAGGAAATTAAGCAAAGGGCCCGAGAGAAGGGAGGCGGGAGGAGCAGGGAGACAGGCTGCGCTGAGCTTGAAGGAAGGGTAGTGGGGTACCAGGAGTGGGGACATAAGACCCATTGCCACAGTTGAACCCCATGGTGATGACCTTCCCTCAGTATTCCCTAGGACTGGTGAGCCCTGGCCCAGGAGAGCAGATGTGAGAAGGGAGTTGGTCTCGGAGCCACTAGGTGTGAGCCCCCAGTGCCCTCCATCCCACAAGCGGCAGCCTGGGTGATGGATGATACTGCCACACACTGCAAAGGTCATAAGTCTGGGCCAAGGAGTAGACTGAATTGAGAACAGATGGAGGAAGGGCCGGTGTACTAGGCTACAAGACACAACCTGCCTCAGCCCCCTCCACTGCCCACTCCACTCTCGGCAAAAAAAGGAGTGGGTCTTCAGTTTGTAAGATTGCCAGTATGGGGAGCAAGGTAGGGTAAAGAGGGACCGTGTCTTCAACCTCCCATCAGCCATGTTGGGGATCTTGGGAATCTCCCAGTGCAGTGTTCCTCTTATGGTTCCTCCTCCCCCAAAATGCTAGAGTTGGGGCTGTTGGGTCTGCTGCTCAGGGGGTGCTCACGGTCCTGCACCTGCCCTAGAGGCAGGGAAGCAAGCTTGCAGGCAGTCAAGTGGGAACCACAGGCCTGAGTCCACAGCCCCAGGCGTCTCCTGTTACTGCAACCTTATTATACTGCCAGGCTAACAAGGCCTGCTTCCCAGACCCTGATGACCTCTCTGGCACACTCAGCACCGCAGGGCACAGATGGCAGTTCCTGCACACATGTGATCCTCTGAGTGTGTGTGTGGGGGGGGGGGTCAGGGCTCACTGTGCTCCTGGCAATTATGGGTGTCTGTACCCCTGCGGTGTGGTATGTATGTGTCTTTCTGTACCCTGGGTGTACAAGGTATGTATGCCTAAGTCTGTGCCCTGGGTGTGTGTCTGTGCCTCCAAGGATGCCTATGTCGGTTTTGTCCATTTTCCGCTCCCTCATCGCTTTGTTTTCTGTCTGTCTAAAACCCCAGAGTGTCTAGGTTTCTGAGGGTGCATGTGTGTTTTGGTGGGCCTACATATCTGTGCACTGTTCATGCCTGGGTGTGTCCCGACGTGGGGGCGTTTCCACGTGTCTCTTCTTGCAGGACTGTGTATGTGTGAAATAAGGAAGAACCACTGGTGAGTGTGTTGTTCTCACGTCTCTGCCTGCAGGTATGTGTGTCTCAGTGACAGTGCGTGGGCGTGTGCCTGGGTGTGAGCCGCGCGGCGGCGTGTATCCGAATGACAGTGTGACGCGCGCGCCTGGGCGAGTCTCCCGCCCCCACTCCTTCCTTTCCCCATTTCTATTCCTCTCTCCTCTCTGGGCCGGCTCGGCTCCGCCGTCCGCATCATCTCCATCCATTATTGAAGAAACAGCCGCGTCCGCTCCAATCACATCAACACCCCCGCCCCCTCCCTGTTCTGCTAGCCCCGTGGCCCCTTCGGGTGCCCGGAAGAGGGAAAGGCAAAGTGCGGCGGGAGCGCCGAGTGGCAGCGGACTTGTGACCCTGTGCCCGGAGCTGCGCCGGGCGCCGGGACGCTGGGGTCCCCGGCGGAGAGCGCTTTGCATAAACAGATGGCGCGGGCCTCTTTGTCTCTCTCTCTCGCTCGCTTGCTGCGCAGCTCCCAGCTCGGCTTCTGTCTGGCTGATGCAATCATGATCATCTCGGAGCCTCGGGACCCGGCGCCCTTAATAGCGGCGGAGGGGGTCAGGGGCCCCGCGGCTCCCGAGCAGATGCTGGGCACTGTCTTGCCTCCCAGGCGCCCCCTCCAAGTCCCACAGCTGCAGCAGGAGGACCGAGGCTGCAGCCGAGGTGACAGACATGTGGAGGTGACCTGGGGCAGTGCCCAGAGGTGTCCGCGGGCTGTCCTGTCGGACTGCTGCAGTTCCTCAGGGGCAGCAAACCTGAGAGTAGGAACAGAGGTGGGGAGTGGAGTGCGGGGGAGACAAAGAGAGGCATTTATAAAGAGAGACACACGGGGGTACAGAGATGCAGAGGGAAGGAGAGACAGATGCTGAGGGACAAAGCCGAGCAGAGAGAAGAGCAGAGGGGCAGCCAGACAGACATAGCCAGAATGATAAGGAATAGAGGGACATACCCAGACAGACAGAGACAGACGGCCTGAGATAGAGAGACAGGCGGAGAAAGAGGCAGAAAGAAAGGAAGCTGAGGCTACAGCAGGAGGGTCAGAAGACGGAGGGCAGTTGAGAGCCCGCAGCCCGGGAGCTGAGACAAGACTCCGGCACCTGAAGCCGCCCAGCTCCGCAAGAGGAGCCAGCCTGAGCAGTGGGTTCAGTCTGTGGCTGGCGAGGCAGGAGCTTCCGATGTCCCCTCTCCGCCCTCCCTCCCCACCTCACACCAGAGGAGTGGAGGCTGCGGGACCCACAGCCTCGGCGGCAGGAGGCGGGAGTGGCCTGGACTATGCTCTGGGCGTGAACCCACCTCTGGCGCCGGGAGTGCAGGGCCGGTACCACCCCGCAGGGGGCGCCCGAGGCCTCTCCCGAGCTCGGGCGCCGCTCGGCCTCCAGGGGGCGCCCGCGCCCCCACCCCTGCTGCCCTCTGGCGCCACGGAGTCCAGCTGCGTTTTCCGTGCGCCACCTGCGTGAGTAGGAGCATACCCGCGCAGTTTAGTGCGCAGAGTCTCAGGGCCTGGAAAGTGCAGGGAAGAGAGACGAGATCTGAAACCCAAAGAGTTCTGTGTCCCAGATGGGTCCCAGAGGCCACCTGCAGAGGCGGGTACCAAAGATGGGAAGGGGCTTAGAAATAGACTCCCAAAGACTGGGACCAGAAGCACGTCAAAGGTCAAGGCGTCGCGAGGAGGCGGCTCCAGACGCAGTAATGTAATATAGCAGCTCCGAGAGCGCAACGTAGGCCCAAGCTGGAGAAATAGCAGTGGCTCTAGGAAGTTAGTGGGACAGAGGGTCTGGGACACGCCAGACCAAGGTCACCAGAACTCAGGCACAGGGAGGCGGGCAAGGGCCCAACAATAAAAGAGCGGGCACTAGGACCAGGCCTCCCTCCAGGTGTCCAGGCTCCCCAGCTGTGCCACAGAGAACCAGATGTGCAGCCCAGCTGTGCGGGCCACTCACTTGAGCTCTGGGATTGATTTTTAAGTCCCAGAGACTAGAAGCCCAGGGTGCACAGGTGACAGGACATCCCCTCCCTGGCCTAGCCCTCCAGATGCAGACGCTCAGGGAGGGCTCTGCGTAGCTGGAGGCTCTGACATCCCATCAGCTCCCTCCTCCGCCTCTCACACACAAGTCGCTGCGAGTCTCTGTCTCTTTGTTCTCGCGGAGTCTCTGACACTTTATCTCATTATCCACCGAGGGAGGCGGAAAGCCTGGGACCCCGCAGCCTAATTACAGCCGGGCTTGTCAGCGCCAGAGGCGGAGGAGGTATCCTCACGCGGGAAAGGGGGGGTCCCCAGGAAGGGCCTTCTTCTTTCCTGGACCCGGAGGGGCCCCACGGCAGGTTCACTACTCGCCCCTGCTCGAGCCCTCCACAGGGCGGGTTCTGGAGGGAAGAAGGGACCGATAGGCAGGATTCAGGAGAGAGGGAGAGGGGCTGTTAGGGCTCGGTTCCCGCATCCCTAAGACCCCAATTCCCCAAAGACTGAAGCTGTGAGCCTTCCCACTCTGGCAGCATAGTGTACACCTGAGTTAGCTGAGTAAAGAGAGGCAATTCTGTGTCTTGTTATCTTTCTACTTCAACATCTTTTCCATCTCAACTATCTTCCTCACTCCAATCTCTTCCTCTTGCCCACAGCCAGAGGCAAACAGTGCCTCCTTGAATGGCTGCACCGTCACCCCTACCCCAGGCAGGCAGGACAAGCCTTTCAAGTCTCCCAAACCCCCAAAATGCAACAATCAACTTATTCCATTCTAGGCTGGAATTAAGATATACCACTTTCTTCTCCCTTTAGCCACCACTATTCCTATTCAATCGCCACTTGGAGAACCAGCTCAGGACAAGAGAGGCTGGGGCAGCTTTAACCATGTGGGACTATCCTTTCACTACATTGTGGAGGGGACAAAACCAAAGTTTTCAGGACCTGCTTGTCCTGGATGGCTCTGGGGTCTCAGGGAAGTGCTGCCTACGCCTCACTGGCCTCTGGCCCCTCTTGGCTCCACCTGTGAACACACCACAGGTATATTTTGCTGGGGGTCTGTCTGCTTGCCTGTCCCAGGGCCACCCCTCCTCCTACATCTGGACGCTTCCACAGTCTCTGGGTCCTGTGCCAGTGAGGCCAAAAGCCCAAGTATGCTGGTGTCTCAGGCCAGGTGCAGGTATCTGGAGGAGAGAGTAAGAGAACAGATACCTTTTGACTCCCCCCAAACACCCCTTTGGCTTTGGGCCAGGAATTGAGGGCGGAAGCCAGCTAAGTGGCAGTGGATGAGTCCAGAGGAGTAGCGCTGAGCTGGGCTGGGTTGGGCTGGGCTGATCCCTCCCCAGCCAGGGGCGGGACCCCAAGAGGAGGGAGAGACAGAGCTAGTGGAGAGACACTGGAGAGGCAACATGGCAGGAACCAGTTTCAGCCGCTTCTATCGGCAGATCAAAAGACATCCAGGGGTGAGTTTGGTCTTCAGAGCCACTGATTGTAACTCCTAACTCTCTTACTGCCCTCAACACTCCTAATGTTCTCCCAGGTTGCCTCCAATCTACCCCTGCAATATGCTCCCGCGTCTCTTATCTACCTTGGACAGGTTCACTGGAGGGTGAGGGAGACCACAGCAGAAAATATAGTTGTAGGAGATTCCAGAGGGCCCCTCTCCCATTCTCCCAGAAGGGAGGGAGCATTGGTGGGGAGAGTGCAGAGAGTCTTGCGAAGGGCCACTGGGAACCCCAAGGAGGGAGCTAAAAAGCTGAAAGTGTCCTCTGTCTTCCTGCAGCTCATCCCAATGATCGGCTTCATTGGCCTGGGCATGGGCAGTGCTGCTCTTTACTTGCTACGACTTGCCCTGCGCAGCCCGGATGTCTGGTAAAGACTGAGTTTGGGAAGTTGGAAGGGGTCCTTTGTGGAGCAAGATGGGTGGAAACCCAGGCATCTCTTGGGAATGGTGGAAATCCCTAGCAGGATCCCCAGACCATGCACCTTTGATTTCACCACTGGCATCTCAGAGCTAGAGCCCGCTGCTGACCTGGGAGACTCTCCCCTCCACTCTAGAGCTACCTGCTCACTCCTCTTCCATGGCTCAGACTTGGCCAGCTTGGGGCTTTGGAACCCCTGCTGCTCTGGCCTGGTTGCCATGGCCACACTGTTCTGCTGGCAGCCTCAGGCTTTTGGGTACTTGTGTCCCACTATAGCACTGGAGGTGTGGCCAGGTGAGCTGCTAGGGGTACTGTTGGGGCTCAGTGTGGTGCAGAGACTTCTTCCCTGGCCAGAATTAGCTGAAGTAGGGGGGTCTCCTGGCAATGGAAAGGCACACCACCTTTGACATTACATCACTGAAACCCCAGCCCCACCCCCCAACCCCCCAGCTCTGCCTCAATCCTGTGATTCTGCTCTTCAGAGTTAACTTAGGGTGACAGGCAGCATGTGGAATCCCTGGGCTGGGTGGTCAGCTTGTTGCCTGGCTCCACAGACAGTGGTGACAGGCTTCTTGTATGACTTGTCTGCACCCACTAGGGTAACACCTTAGTGGTCTGCACCTATTTCTCTGGGAAATAGGCCCTCTGGATAGGAGACAGGGTCACAGGCACTGGGGCTGGGCAGAGACCCTGGGATAACACTGGGTTCCAGAGTGCTGGCTCCCAGGAAGGAGACTCTAACCCTCCCCTTCTGCTTCACAGCTGGGACCGAAAGAACAACCCAGAGCCCTGGAACCGCCTCAGCCCCAATGACCAGTACAAGGTACTGCCTAGTGGCTGTAGTTTGCTCCCCCATCCTTTTATCTCCTGGTCCCTGGACCTGCCCCTTCTACATTAGGGGTAAAGGGAGGCTTGAGGTACTGGGTGCAACCCCCACTCCCTCTCCTCATAGTTCCTTGCCGTGTCCACTGACTATAAGAAGCTGAAGAAGGACAGGCCAGACTTCTAAACCAGCCTGGACTGCAAGTACGATGCAAACCACAGCTGACCAGCCAGCCCACTCATTCCTTCCCCTCCTCTCCTCAGACCCCAGGCGTCAGTCTGGCCACCCTGTCTAACTCCTGCTTACACAGGCTGGTTCCCACGCAGAGGGGAAGCAGCTCCACCCCCACCCTTCTCCCTTGCTCCCAGCAGCAACAGCAAAAGCAGCGGAAGCACCTCTGACCCTTGGCTGGAGTCCCACAGGGAGGAGGAGTCAGGAGGGCAGGCAGCAGCAGGGGTGGACCCCCAGAGTCCAAGCCAGACCCTCTACCCTCCTACCCAGGCCTCACAGGGTGTGGACAGGCTACGTGTTGAGCGTGGCTAACGTGAGCCAGCAAGAAGCAGAGGCCTCTGAGTGCCAAGCGACGTGGCGGGACCCACATTAGCTCAGGCTTTGGGCGCCAGCCCAGGGGCGGCACTGCTCCACTCAGGGCTGTCTAGGGCCGCCCAGCCTGCCCAGGCAGGAACACCTATGTTTCCAGAGGACAGGGAACCTGCTCCGCCCCGCCCAAGGCTGCTGCCTCTCACACAGAGGATGGCACCCCCCTGCCTCACACCTGGGCATCCCCCTGCCACTCCCCATCCCACCCCTCCCTTGCTCCCTTTTGTCCCCTGGGATCAAACAGAAGCAGCCGTGGGCAAAATACAATTTCATTTAACAAATTGAATTTGCTGCGCCTGCTAATCACGTCTGGTGTTGGCTCTGATCACAGAGAGAGGAGGCTGTAGCCCCGGGGGTCCTACTGGTGGTGGGAGGGAAGGAGGTACATGTGAGG